>JALBYD010000073.1:0-40198 GCA_023212685.1 Pseudozyma pruni
GGGGGGGGGGGGGGGGGGGGGGGGGGGGGGGGGGGGGGGGGGGGGGGGGGGGGGGGGGGGGGGGGGGGGGGGGGGCGAGACAGGCGTGCGTATAGCAACTCAAGACTGTAGATCGCTTGCAAGTCGGATTTGACGCCCGACACGCCTTCACTGGCAAAATGGCAGAAAGACTGAGTAAGGACGAGCGAGGCATGATGCAGGTAGGTCTCATTCGATGGTTGCTCCAGGTCCGGTCGAATCGGATGCCAACTTAGAAGACGGCCACGTTTCAGGGCTATGCGAGAGAGGCTTCAAGAGACGGGGCGAAGGAGCATCCAATCCAGCAGTGCAGCAGAGTTTGAATTTGTATCAGCAACCGCCGGTCGGCAAAGCGATGACCTGTAAGCTAAGCCACAATTGCGGCAGAGGGGCCTTCCCTCTCTTGTCCTTGAAGGGCGTCGAGAGGACCCTGGATGAAGAGAAACAAAGTCTGGAGCCGACGGTCGAGTGGGGATTTCTTTTTCTATTTTTTTTCTATTTTTTTTTCAACCACGTTACACCGAAGATCTGATGGAAAACGTGCCCGCTGGCTGGGGTCTCGGTGACGTGCTCCAACATCCTCGCACCACACTGCTAGGATGGTCATCAC
This sequence comes from Pseudozyma pruni, assembly GCA_023212685.1. Classification (NCBI taxonomy): domain Eukaryota; kingdom Fungi; phylum Basidiomycota; class Ustilaginomycetes; order Ustilaginales; family Ustilaginaceae; genus Pseudozyma; species Pseudozyma pruni. The sequence continues at coordinate 629 of JALBYD010000073.1, forward strand.
CAGGACGACGACCACGAGCAACAGCAAGTGGCCGGTATATATACTCACCGTGCACCGTCCTTGCAGCCCGCGTCGGCTTTAGAAGATTACACTGTGGACGGGCAAGTACAAAGTGACGAGCAACACCCTGAGAGAGCAGTGCTGATGCCGGCGATGTCGACAGCGCGATGCCGAAGAGGGCCTTCTTTGAGCCGACGAGCGGAACGAACAAAGGGGCGATGGGCTCAAGCAAAGGGGACAGAGCGTCTAGAACCTCTTTCTGCCAATTTAGCCTTGTTTGATGCGCATGTCCAATTGGGCGACACAAATCGAAAAATCATGCAAATCGCCCTTTTTGGAGCTGCCGACACTTTGATTTTTTTTGATTTTTTTTTTAGAATCAGACGCAGACACTGACAGCTGAATATCGAAATGTCTCACTGCCGAAGCCTGAGTCTGCAGCGGCAGCCCAATTGCATGCATCCCACCGTTGGTTGACCGGCTCCTTGTGCTCGTCGTTCCCACCGAGCCATGGAAATCCGACTACGCTGTGCTGCTGCAACAATGCCAGCGGCTCGTCGATCGTTGAATCCAAGCAGGATGCAAACGCCCCTGACCCACAACATTGGCTCGCAACGGCCAGCACAACACGCAAGCAAGGACGCGGTCCCAAAGACTCCTGCTTGAAAGACTGCGTAGCCTCGTCTCGGCAAAGCGAGCTTCGGCCCCCTTTCTGTGCGTCCTTCCTTCGGAGCGGCTCGTATCCAAACCAGAAAACGTCCCTCGCGTTTCTTGCTGGCGTGCATCGTCAACGTGGCTCGCCAATCACGCCACGTCGAGCGCGTGTGTGGTAATGTCTTGACGGGGGAACCTTAGATGCCAGGATTGGATCGCCGACCAACACGTTCTGTTCCGCCAAACCAATCGCAGAAGCGGAGAAGGGGGCTCGATTTGAATGATTGCAAACGGTGAGCCGTGGCGGGCCTGCGGGTCAAACGGGCGGCGGAGAAAGGTATCCAAATTTGATCGACGGCCGTCAAGCCTTGATAGACCCACTGACGAGAGCGCAGGCATTTCTCTGTGCAAGAGCATGTATGCATCCAGATCTGCAAGTCGATGACCTCCGCCATCGTCTCCGCCTTTATTCGATTGTGCCATTCAAGTTTTACGTCTCATTCAAGTGTAATGCCATCAGGCTCATCCAACGTATGAATGGTATCATCGTCGCCAGCTGTAGCAGCATCCCCTTTAGAGGGAGTCAGCCAGGCCTGCCTCTCACGTTGATTTCAGCTTCCCACGTGCGGCTGCCATCGCAAAATAGAAATACAAATTGCGGCACGAAGCGAGAGCGCAGGCTCAAGCCGAAGTCAGACAGCGAGAAACAGCTTTTCGGGGCGAGAACTCGACCCTGCACGCCGCCCAAAGCCATTCAAAGGGGTCCGAGCAGCAAATGCAAGCGAGGAGCGTGCAAGCCGAAATGAGCCCATCCTTGCTTTGAGCTGGGAGTGGGCGTTTCAATTCGAGCCCACGGCCCTCCCAAACAAGCCGGTGGAGGCGGTCCTGTGCAGCTGGCTCTTGCGTTTCACTGCCATCGAGCCACTTTGTTTCTGACATGTGCGACGCGTTCCCGCCAACTTGGGTCGTGCCGGCTCCAGTTAGACCTCCTTGCTCGCCGCCGTCGTCGTTGCCGTTGCAGCGAGGATTGAGGGCGTGTGCACCATGTATGTCAAGGTGCAATCTACCTCGCGATACGCCTTGTTGGTCGTGTGACAAAGGAGCTCGGCTTTGAAGACGGCCATGTACGCGCTGCAGGTGAGGAGAAGCAGCATCGTCTATCGCTCCGAAGGCCTTCTTCCGAGCAGCTCTCCTCGCCTCTCGGTGACCCAGACCGCACATCCGATGTAACTTCGATCTCGCCTGCACGCACTCGTTGGTCATCCCTCTCCAGACTCGTTTGTACCAAAAGTCTAGCCTGGACGAACCACTTTACGCACTCTTCCTTCTCCGCTTGCTTCTTGGCGCCCACACTCTCACACGCATACAGTACCTCGACGCAATCGAGTAGGGTCCCCTCTTCATCACACAGTCCCTTCAACCCACATCACACGCACTCTATCTTTTGCTCGCCCGGTCTTCTCATTCCGAGCTCCACCGTCGTTACGGCCTCACCACAGCCGCTACATTGTACGCTGACTGCGGGAAAGACGTTCCGAAGCATTCCATCTTGTCCGTGGACATCTGAACACAAGGGTCACAGCCTCTTCGTCAGGACCACCATCCGTCGGCTACCAGCGCCGTGGTCGTTCACGATTCCATATCGACAAGCGCCGCCTTTCATCAGTACTGTCACTCTCTATACGACGCTGTACACGACCTCATACGCAGTCACGAACACACAGGGCCGAAACTACATCTTCAGGAACGGAGTTCATTCCAACGTTCATCGGTCCACAGTGTGGCACATTGACGACCTCTAAGTAGAGCCACTAACACCACAACTGGCCACCTTTCGGCATAACAGCCGCCACGATGACCAACAACCAAGCGCAATCCTCACATCTGCACTCACCATCACAATCGCAGCCACGAGAAGGGCCAGCATCGGAAGCCGCACCGCCCTACACACCCCATCTCTCCTCCTCCTCGTCCTCCGCGATCGCCACCCCAGACTCACGGTCGAGCCTCGACACGTCCCCCAGCTCTACCCCTCCCAAAGGCCGCCTCACAGCGCGCGTCCACTTCCTGCTGGTCTTCTCGGCGCTGTGCGTGTCGTCCTTTCTCTCTGCGCTCGACCTGACCACCGTCTCCACCGCGCTGCCGACGATCGTTGCCGATCTGCAGAACGATGCGATCAGGTTTCACAAGCATAACCACCCCTCCAGGCCTCAGTCGGCGGGAGGGTCGGCAGGCGCGGGAGGGACGTACATCTGGATCGGCACGGCGTATACGATTGCGGGCATGGCGATTTTGCCAATGACCGGCGGGTTGTGCGAGATCTGGGGGCGGAAGAGCGTCCTTCTCACCTCGCTGTTCTTCTTTCTGTTCGGATCGATCGTGTGTGGTGCGAGCCACAGTCTCGAGATGATGATCGTCGGCAGGGTGTTGCAGGGTGTCGGTGACGGAGGCATCATTTCGCTAGCCGAGATCATCGTCGCCGACCTGGTCAGCCTCAGCGAGAGGGGTACGTATGAGGGAATCCTCGGCGTGGTCTGGGCAGGTGCCAGTGCCATCGGTCCGCCCATCGGCGGCGTCTTCTCGCGCAAAGACCGCTGGAGGTGGCTGTTCTACCTCAACATCCCCGTCACCGTGCTGGCGATCATCATGATCAGCGTGTTCATGCACATGAAGACGCCGCAGGCGGATGTCAGGTCGAAGCTCAAATCGATGGACTGGAGCGGCAACGCGATGCTCATCCTCGCCGTCATCGGGTTGGGTCTGTCGTTGACGTGGGGTGGTGCGAGGTATCCGTGGTTGAGCGCGCCCGTGCTGGTGCCGCTGATCCTGTCGGTGCTGCTCTTCGCGGCGTTTTTCTACCTCGAGCTGTTCAAGCTCAAGAACCCAACGGTGCCGCGTCAGCTGCTCTCGAATCGAACCGCAGTGTCGGCGCACCTCACCAGCTTCGCCCACGGCGTCGTCACCATGGCCATCATCTACGTCATACCGACGTACTTCCAAGCGGTCAAGTTGTCGTCGACCATCATGTCCGGCTGGATGGTGTTGCCGTTCAGCTGCACCGTTGCGTTTACCGCGATAGGTTTCGCGATCAGCATCGAGATGACGCAGCGCTACGTACCGCAGAACCACCTCGGCTGGTTCTTCACCGTCCTCGGCGTGCCACTTCTGCTACTTCTCAATCTCGACTCTTCGGCGGCGGTGTGGGTGTGCGTGCAGTTTCCGATCGCCATCGGCTGCGGCATCCTCTTTGTCGCACCGCAGTTCCCCGTCCTCGCGAGCGTCGCGGTCGAACTTGCCTCGCGTGCGCTTGCCCTCCAGCTCTTCTTCGCCTCATTCGGCCAGACGCTCGGCATCATGCTCGCCGAAGCCGTCTTCCAATCCTCCGTCCACAAAGCCATCACATCGCCGCTCATTCAGCAGCTCGCCGCCAACGGATCGTTGCCGTTCAACATCGAAGACATCTCGTCGCCGTATTCGATGCATTTTGGTCAGCTGAGGCATCTCGATCCCGGCGCGAGTCGCGCGGTGAGAGGTGTGTATAACGAGGCGCTGCGGCATGTGTGGTTGCTGTTGATTCCGTTTGCGGTGGTGGGGTGGGGCGTGTGTTGCGCGATGAAGGAGCTCGAGATGCACGACGAGGTTGACGAGCGGTTTGCAGCTGATGTGCTGGATGCGGGGGGAGACGATGTTGAGGCTGGTGGCGAGGCGGAGAGGAGGGAGAAGCGGCCGCTTAACGGTGGTGCGGCTACGGAGGAGTCGGAGTGGGGTCGAGAGGGGAAGGGCGAGGGGATACCGATGAAGGCATCGTCTTCGACCAGGCTGCTCCCGACGGATAGCACAAGCAGCACCGCTTCCCATCACCGTCGGACCGACTCGCATGCGTCGCAGTCGTCACGGTGCTCGCAATAGCCTCCGCTTCTCCTTGCATCGTAGACTTCTTAGAACCGGCACCGACATTCGCATCATTGTTTCAATCTCGCAGACTCGCATTCGCATCTTTCAAACGTTCTCTCACACTCGCAGCGCTGAGCCTGAATCCCTCCATTCGAACGTGTGAGAGCTGTCTCAGCGAGGCGAGGCGGGATAGTTGGAGGCAGAAATCAATTGATTATCCGTGTCGTGCAAGAGCATGGTATCATGAAATACATCATCCATCGCCCATGAACGTGGTGATGAGTACGTAGCCGTCGGCAATGACAATGACGGTCCAAATGGCGTATGCAAACACCTGGACGTACCACCGCGAAGCGAAGCATTGCGAGGTGATCTTGGGCGTGGTTGCTGGAGCTGCTGCTGGTGGCTGCTCGGTCGCCGTGCCGAGCTGGAGTGGGTCTGTCCCTGACGCTGACGCTCGCGGTGATGGTAGAGCAGGCTGCTTGTGATCCGACCGTATTGTTGTGATCTTGTCCTCTTGATCTGGGCTCGCGGGCTGTTGTTCGCGTGTAAGACTCTCGACGACAGCCAAGGACGAGCTGGAGCTGGCGTTCCTGCTGAATTCGGGTCGCAGTTTGGACGTCCCCGCAACCTCGCGAGCACTTGTCGATGGTTCGACGCTAGTGCGTTCCACCTGGACACTGGATCTCGCAGACGAGGCGACCGAGGGTGCATCCTCGACCTCCTCGGCGGTCATCCTCGCCTTGCTGCTGGTGACCAAGATCAAAGGCATAAGCACGAAGGGCAATGCGATACTGAGGGCGACCTGACTTGCGACGAGCATCTCGTCCAGCCCATCCTTGCCCACCGCCAACGAGACAGTGAGACTCGGCACGATGGCCAACAATCTGGTGAAAAGCCTCCTAACGAACGGATCGGTTCGCCAGTTGATGAAGCCTTCGCTGACCAGTTGACCTGCCAGTGTGACTGTGATACTGGCACTTTGACCCGATGCAAGCAGAGCCACAGCGAAGAGCACAGCTGGCAGACTGCCCAGTCGGTCCTTGAGCAGGTAGAAAGCGTCGTAGAGACTGGCGACGATGACCTGGCCGGAGCCTGTGCCGTTGTCGGTGTAGTAGAAGGCGGCAGCAGCAACGATGAGGATGGCGCTGTTGATGACAATGGCAAAGCTGACGAGCGACATGCCGATATCGATCGAAGCGTGCTTGATGTGGATGCGAATGTTTTCGAGGGTGCGCGGTGGGAAGTCGTTGACCTTGAAGTCGGCCCTGCGCTGCTCTCGGCTTGCTTCTATCGAGTCTGTCTCAGCATCGTGCGCCCCTGTGCGGCCGCGGATGAGAGAAAGAACGACACGGTTGAGGCGCAGCATCTCCGTCTTGGTCTCCGGTTTGGGCCGTAGTAGACGCGACCAGGAGCTGCGGACGACCTGCCACTTGGACTGGTACTGGATGTCTCGGGCAAAGTCGTCGTCGACGCTAACGGGCGATGCGCCGTCGATGCTCGGGATGCGGTCGATGCAGGCAAAGTGGGATCCGAGGATGATGGCGTGAGGCATGACGGTAGCACCGAGGATACCAACACTGACGTACAGGGCTCCGCTCGAGACGACGCGATGCGAGGGCAGATAGCCATGGAAGACGTCGGGCCAGTACGGTTTGATCCTCACGAGCAGCACGATGAAGCACGCCAGCACGGTGAAGACGAGTACAGCAATGACGGCCTCGAGAAGCCTGAAGCTTCCGTTGGGTGGTGGTTTGTAGATGAAGAGGATGAGAATCACATCGACCGAGGTGATGAGGATACCCGCCCACAGAGGCAGTGCTGGAAAGAGCAGGTTGAGAGCAATAGCCGATCCAGTGAGCTCTGCCAGCTCTGTAGCTACAATGGCACCTTCAGAGATGACATAGAGAGGATAGAGGAGCGCCCACCTTCTGAGCTTAGGATGCGAGATGCTGCGATGGGTAGGAATACCGTGTCGATCCTCCTTCAAGATGAGCATGCGACATTGACGAGCGAGGTCGGCGTTGGTCACCACGCCCAGACGGCAGGCGAGGATCTGAATGAAGACGGCAAAACAGCCAGTGAGAAGGACGATGAAGAGGAGCGAGTAGCCAAACTCGGAGCCCGCTTGCAAGTCGGTGGCCCAGTTGCCTGGATCTGCGTAGGCGACGGAAGCGACGATGCCTGGACCAATGAAATAGATGTGTCGACGAAGGACACGCAGAGTGGTGGCCCAATGAGTGGCTGCGCGCTGCTTCCACGTCGATGCCGTTGTAGGCTCAGATGATATGATTGGCGGTGCCATGCTGTCAAAAGATCAAGGAATCGTCTACGCGCGCGTCGTCATGGTGGTTGAACGGTGAGAGGCCGCTTCCTTGACGAGACGACGGAAGGCGACGCTCAGTCGAATCGCAAAGTGTGACTCTTCAAAAGGTATACGAGTGATTGAGTGAAAGTGTGATGGAACGGAAGAGCCATTCGTTGAAAATCAGCTCATTGTCACCATTTCTTATTCAGCCGAACCGGGTTGCCCGAACGTGGCCGCCATTTCGAGTAAAAGTCAAAGCGGCCTCTGCTCAGATGCCGGCGCTGAATCGCTTGGCATTTTCGACTTTTTCGGCATGAGGATTCTATCGAGTTGGACCCTTGCTTTTGTCCAAGATAGTGGCTCCGCTGCCTCGTTTTTCCAAAAGCTCACATTCGAGAATCGCTTTCCCGCTTTTGCCCGCGCTCCGCCGAGTCCATCGACGCCCTCATAATGCCCCGCTCCCGCCAAGATAACCACGCATGTCCTCAACCATTCGACCGACACACACAGCCACTTTCTCACACACTCGTGTACCGAAACGAAAGCGCTGTCTGTTCCATGAAAAAGAATGTCCATGACGCAAAAAGAGTGTATGAGTCTGCTATGTTACAAATCGGTGGGCGCCACGATGCCGTAGTCGGCGAGGGCCGCTTCGAGAAGAGTCAAATGCTGCTGAGCGTCGGCAAGACGCTCGCTTGCGCTGCCAGCACCGTTGAGCGCACTGTCGAACCTCTCGACGATGCTCTCCAGTACGATCCTCGCATCCCTCTTGGCAGTGTGGTTCTCTTTGGCCAGGCCGCGCGGTTTGGTCTTGTTCTTGGTCGAGGGACGCTTCAAGTGCGTTGCGGCTCTCGGCGGCGGCCTGCTCGCCTGCTTCTGGGTAGTCGTCGTCTGGGCAGTTGAAGATTGCGTTGTTGCCACGTTGGCGACGACAGGGCAGGCACATGTTGCTGCTGGTTGCGCAGAAGTCGAGCTAGACTTGGTCGCCGACGAGGTGGTTGGCGCAGATGCCGCCACGACGCTCGAGGTGGGAGTGGCAGAGGTGGAATCCGAAGCAGTAGAGGATGTCACGCTCGAAGCGGCACTCGACGACGAAGCAGCGGGCCAGTTGTCAGGCTTGAGCATCACCTTGCTGGGGTCGCATCCTGGTGTGAGACCTTTGCCAGCGTTCGGTCCGTTCCAGACGACGTTGCAACCGGGCAGCGACGAGATGGCCTGCGGGTATACGGCTTCCGAGTTGGTCGAGGTGCACTTCCTAGACGCATCCCTCGCCAGAGTCGCGTTCAACGGAGGGCATGCCTCGAGGTTGTTGAACAGGTTGCCGCTGCACTGATCGATAGCGTTCTGCATCACCGTCGTGTTCCAGCCGGCAATGAAATCGGCGTGGAACGAGTAGCCCATCGAGTCACCGTTGGCGAGCACCCACTGCGAGTTGTTGTTGTTGTTCTGGCCATCCACGCTCCACACAAACTCGTAGAACAGCGTTGGCAATCGCACATTGTGCGTCGACGGGCAGTTTCCGTTGTCCGCATTGTCGCCCAAGGGGTACACCACATGCGATTGATCTGCAGAGGTGAGGTCCTTGCCATTCCAGCACGACGGGAAGAGCACCTGTGTTCGGAGACCTTGAGGGCATGGTCGTGTTGGCAGGGTCGGTGTTTGAGAACTGCCATCCGCATAATTCAGACAGACGAATGAGACCGTGTTGTCCGCTTGCCTGGTTGGGCCAGGTCCCTTGCGCATCGCGTTACCTCCCAAAAGCTGCATGCCACGAGGGAAGGCTGTGATGGGCACATTGCCTCTCATGAGGTAATACGTGTTGACCGTGTCGAGGCGCTTGGGCGTGAACATGTTGCTGCTATTGTCGTATGAGTATAGCGTTGGCGCCCAGTACGCCGAGTTGTCCGAGCTGAGACCGGCCGTGTTGCAGGTGGAAGCCTTCTCGAGGCTGTCCGCAGTGGTGGTGTCCATGCTGACACCATTTGCTCCTACAAACGAGTGAACGTGACTCGAAGGCCTGCCAGGCGTGACGATAGGGTCGATTCGAGCTTGCTTGAGCGCGCGGTGCACCAGAATCCACATGACTGGGTTTGCCGTGGTGGCACCGACCTCGACGGCGGCGAAAAGCGCGCACCATGCAGCGAGGAGGCTCCACACCAGTCTGGTTCGTGTAGCCAGCATCGTCGTTGATATCGGAGCGTGCTGGCAACGAAGACGAACAAGATCGAGGTGGTGGAAGGGGAAGACGTCAAGGTAAGGAGACGAGGGGGAAGGGGAAGGGGAAGCTTTGGGATGGAAGGGCTGAAGGGGAGAGGGCGGGGCTGAGGAGGGGAGGACAGTTGATAAACAGCGGAGCGAGGATCGGAGACCCAAGTTCCTGCCGGCTATATAGGCAGCACGAATCCGAACAGGTCTTCCTATACGGATAGCTTCGGCACGAGCTGAAGACCAGTATCAACCTTGTTTCCGGCTGAGATACTTGACGACCGCCTGCACTTTCGCAGTGTATCCTGACAGCTTTGCTGGAACCTGCTTGACAAGATCCTTTACGATGCTGAGGGGATGCCAGCTGATGGTGATGTGACGTTAGACGGAAGCGGAGTTGCTGTGCAGGTCGTGTATTGAGGCTCTCGAGCTTATCAGCGTCTTTTCCGTCTGAACTAGCTTTTCGGCAGTGTGTTCCAGCAAACACCGCAAGCTTGTGCATGTGACGGCACTGCAGGGACGAGGTGGTCAAGGTCTCCCACGCTAGGCTTGAATGCGGAGATGGAACTGGGGGAAAAGCCACCAACAGCGATCCGGTAGATTGAGCTCACCAACGGCGAGTTAGGTGCGGGCAGGAGGGCGAGAAGGGACTCGGACAAGGAGCGAGGATGAGGCTGGAAGGGCGCTACAGTAATGGCAGAGACGACGGTGATGTGTACTGCAGATGTAAGACATCGCTTGCCATGCGGTAGAAGGGGTTGAGCTCAAGGTCAACAGGTGGCTTGAAGGAGAAGCAGAGACGCCGTTGATACAGTGCCAGTCTCGGACACGACTACTGTTCGCTCCGTTGGAATCCATGGAAGGCGACAGCACCGAGACAGAACGCTCTTCTCCCCCAATTACATGGTGGGCGCCATTGTTACTATTCAAGATGAATCAGACATGAGAAAGTTCAGTCTAGCGAAACAGTGGCATCGCTCCAAACAATACGACAGGACCTCTTTGTTCGCCTTGGCGCCTACGTAAATTTGCTGGACCTGTACTTTGTTCGCTGTTCCGGCCAATTGTGTGTGAAGCGTGGAAGAACATGCCGACGAGCAGCAGCGAGGCTCAAAGGGAGCGTAAGAGGACAACGAGGGCGTCCAAGCCCCGAACCCTGCGCGTCGGCGTTGTACAATGATCTCTGCTCTGAGCAAGCGCATGGATGCCTTAGGCTGTCTCCTGTATAGAGAAAGGGTTCCGATGGAGACGGGCGCATTTGTAGAGTTGACTGTTGTTGCTCTGCTATCAAGGGTGTCGTCGTGTTGTTCGCTGCTGGCCGCATGCAGGCGAGGATTTTCTTTCGATGGATTTTCCTTATTTGACAGCTGGCGCCCAGCCCGGCGATATCGCATCTAAGCGCGCGCTGGCAATGCAAAATCGCCCTTCGAGAAGGCGCGCGCAAGCACCTCGTCAGCATCGGCCTTGACAGCGACATCCGAGATCGCTTCTTCGCACCGTCGCTCGCCATGCTCTCATCATCATCCTCACACGTTGTACTCCCTTTGTCCGTGGATCTCGGTCAATTCTCGCTCCTTTGATTCAGATGACGCTGGATTCCCACGGAGGAGGATCTCTTGGTATCGAAGGATGGCAAGCAAAATGACGACGCGGGTGAGACATCGGCGATTAGCGTTCGAGCTACGACACGTCTTCCCAAGCCTTGTTTTGGTCGGTGTTGAAGTTTTTTGAGGTCGCGATTCAAAGTCCGCGATGGTGACAGTATGCACCTTCTCCGAGCAGCGCACCGAACGACGACTGAATCGACGACTGGATGGATGCAGATCCTGCTGCACGCTGGTTCCACATTCTATCGCCGATCTACGCTAGCCTCTGGCTGCAGTGCGGCGATCTTTCCCCATTGTCTTACCCTCATCGACGTTCGCTTCAAGAGGCGCTTGCACTACGCACTAGCGCCCCTGGTCGACGGTCAACGAGCGAATCCTCAAAACCGCATGACATTATAAAGTAAGACACCTTCCTATTCGGTCCCACGCACGATTTCGTCCGCATCCTAAAGCCTAAAGGCTCGCGCCCGGATCAGCAACCCGACGACCTTGAAAGTTCGAACTGCCGATAGAGAAGAAGAGGGTTCAACTCGATTCCTGCACGCGGTTGACCTGAAGATCTGATGACGTCTCGTTTGCGCGGCAACACGGCAAGTCTAAAAGTCATCAAGTTCGAGAGCGGAGTGCGGCCAATGATCGAGCAAGACGGCATTTGCGGCTCGAGGATATCGCTGAGACGCTTGGCGTACGATATTGATGTATGTAGCTGCTATCACACCAAGAAACAGAGAGTGCAGATGTATTGTGCGCGGCGCCGGTCCCCCTTGCTGGTCCCTATCTTAAGCTCACCCGAATCGCTATCGAATGTAGAAAGTTCCGATCGAACTGGCGGAGTCTGTACAGGCCTAGCAGAGCCATCCGGCTATCAGCTGCCGTGGGCGGGTGGCACATCCTGCATGTAGTCCCAGGACAGGATTTGGTCCATGATGCGCGCCATGTTGTCAGATGACCAAGCGTCAGAGACACACAATAGCGAGGCTGCGCTGGTGGGAAACGATGCAGCTGCAGCGGAGGCATCGGCATTGACATTGCCGCTGCCGATGGATTCGCCTACAACGTGACTGAGGGCGTGGCTTGATTGCGGCTGGCTGGCGAATCCCGGTGCTTGCCTGGGAACGTTCGGCTGAGGCTGACCGACGCCCGGTGCGTCCTGCCACATCGTCGACGGTGTGTGCATGTGGGAGACAGCGCTCGAATCGCTTCGCGCCGTCGCATAACGTTGCGGTGACGAGAGACGTGCTTGGCTCGATAGTTGCCCCGATGTGTCAGTCTGATCGCTCGACCGGTAAGGATGACTATCGCCAGAGGGAGCGCTGGATGGAGCTGTTGTCGCCGAGGCAGATGATGTCTGCTTGGTGTGCTGCGTGGCTTTGTAGAATTCGAGCTCGTTGAGCCGCCTCGTCATCTGCACGAGCATGCTCGACACCAGCTTCACGAGACTCTCCCCTTTGGAGCGTTCGGGTCCACAGATTCTGTCCGAAAGCTGGGGCAGCAGGTGCGCAAACATGTCTACTCGCATCGCCAAGTCGTGTAGGCCATACTGGGCGAATCCGGCGCTCTCCATGAGGCAAATGCAGATGTGAAGGATATATCCACACGTCAATAGGAGCGGCAGTCCGGTCTGCTCGAGATCCTCGCCTTCGAAACGCGGCGTGGCGGCGAAACCGGCGATGACGCGTTCATTGTTGAGAAAGCTGCGCTGACTGACGTCGTACAAGAGCTGAAAGAGGTCGGCATCTTGTCCGATCGACTGCGACACGTCGAGCACGGTCACCGCCGCCTCTGAAGTGGGGAGCGGAAGCACCATACGCATGTACAGCGTGAAAAGAAAGACCCAGTCCGATTCGAATTCGAAGTCGATCCAACGGTCCATGAAGCGGAGCTCGGCAAGATCGGCGATGCTCCACAGCTTGCGCCGTTTGGTCTTCTTGAGGTCTTCGAGGAACTCGAGATTGTGGTCGACGCGGCTTCTTATCTCGTTTCGCACCTCGACCTCAGAGAAGAGAGAGCGACTCTTCCACAGAGTCTCGAGCTGAGAGAGACGGGCGTGCAAGTCTGCAAGCTGAATGGCTCGGTAGGCCAAAGCAAGCACGCCAGCTCTGAACAAGACGTCGTCTTTCAACGCGTCGGCATCGCCGCCAGCCCTTGGCTGGAGCCTATCGACCGTTGCAGTGGCTAGCTCTGCATCGCGACGGAGGCGTGAAAAGTCGATGGGTCGTATCACCGAGTTGAGGTAGATGAATTTGGAGCGCCAAATGCAAAGGCTGCACCAGAGCGAGAAGCGGCGTAGGTTGGAGCGCACTTGCTCGTCGTCTTCCGGGGGAGTTGCCGTCGGATTGCTGCCGTTTTGCAAGGCTTGCGACATGGCAAGATCGAGGCCGATAGCTTCTGCAATCGAGATGGCGCTCGAATGAAGCGACCCGCCAAAAACAGCCGACTCGGTGGATGCTGCCGCGGTGCTCGATGGATCGACGCTCGCGCCGATGAGCGAAGGCTCGTGAGAGAGGAGCAGTTCGAATGCTTGAGCGGCGTGGAGCTCCTTGGGCGCAGAGATGAGGACCAGGAGGCCGATGCGATCGACATGAACGGCAAAGTGCTTGGCGAGGTGACGCTTGCCTGCAACCTTGGAAGCGACAAGGCATATACTTGCGAGCAAGAGTGACGTCGATGGGGTGGAACGCCCGCGGAATGCGATGCAGAGCGAATCGAGGTCGGGGAGATGTGGATGCCACATGCGCAGACGGGGCACGTGCGACTGCAGCTCGTGGATGTTTTCTTCGGTGAGCAGACCGGAGAGCTCGCCGTCGAAGGACCGATCCATGTCGGGCCGAAGCAGTCGCGAAAAGGACGGGAGCTTTGTGATGAATCGGTTGAGGGTGAACAGGGGCGAGTGCATGAATCGATTCGAAAGCAAGGGCCATTGGTGGCCAGTCACTTTTGTCTTGATGGCCTCGGAGGAGTTCGGGTCGATGAAGAGCGCAGCGTCGTACTGGCCATCGATGCTTGAGCTATTCTGTGCTGCTGAAGAGGAGGGCGTCTTCGCGACTGTCGTACTGTTCGGTGGACGCGAAGGGTGCGATGTGCGAGCGCTTGGAGTTGGACCTGGAATATATCGCGGCCGCTCATACAAGTCAGCACTGCGTCGAGGGCTGAGCCCACCATTCGCGCCGGTCGTGTCAAGGTTGGAGGAGGGCGGCGAAAACCACCGACGCGGCGGCGAAGTGGGTTCTCTATGTCCATCTAGCTGCCCATCGCGATGACCTGTCCGCACTGGGAAGGTCGGTGAGTAAGAATGATTGATGCGTCCAGAGTAGTCAGAGCTGCGTGAGTCTGCTGGCAAGTTCTGGCTGTAGCTGTATGAATGAGCGTGAGACGGAGCTGATGGTGGCGGCGGCGGCCTGGCTGATGAGGCGAATTCGATGCGAGGTTTGCGCTTGCGGTCACCGTCCCACACGACGCAAGGGATGTCGAGCGCTCGGCACCGATGACAGGCTTTGTAGACGGGCAATGGATCGTGAGATGAGGGGACGGCTTCATCCGGCAGCTCGCAACGAGTTTTCTTGGAACGACATGTGAGGCAAGAGCGGCGGGCATAACGGCGACGCTTGACTGGTTGCGAAGGGGGTGTCGTAGACGGTCCTGGTGGTGGTGGTGGTGGTGACGGTGATTGAGGGAGCGATGGTGCAAGCCTACTGCCCGAGGCTGATCCATGACCCGAAGCTGAGCTGAAGCTCGAATTTGAGCTTGAAGCGTGTGCATAGACCATGCTAGTCGTGAGTTGAGATGGAGGTTGACGGCATCTGGTGGCGTGACATTGAGCTGGCTGTCGATGGGTCGACTCAAGTGCACGATCTGCTGCGCCCGACGATGCTGAGTGTCCAAAAGCGTGATTGCCAAGCAGATGAGCGTCGGTCGTTCCGACAATTGGTTCGCAGAGTCAGTCACGCGCATGCCACACTCTAAGCGCAGCAGCAGCGTTGCGGAGACACTCATGAGAAAGCGTGTCGGCTAGAATTCGGCTGAAGATCGGATTTTCCTTTGAGTCATGCGCCCCCCGCTTGCGACGCAGCCAAGGCAGATGCAGCCAGCCCATTCACCTTCGAGCCCATGCAGAGGACAGGATGCAACTGGCTGGTAAGTCAGGCCAGTGATATGCTGTCAGTACCGAATCTCAATCGTGCTGTGTCTGGTTCCCGCCTTGGCATCTTCTTCTTCTTGTGAAATGCATCTAAGCGATCACAGCATCATGCAGAAGCTTTGTCGAAATGCAAAAAGGGTCCTGCTCTGCAACAATCGAAGCCCAAAAAAGAAGGCTGCGAAAACGCGAGCCAAGCAAGGGTCCAGCGCGGCGTGTGAAAGTCGTCGCTCGCTTCGCCCGATACCGTTGTTGGCCTTTCCGAAACGACTCAGCCTGTTGAGTGATACTGTGATGCGGCGGGGAGCGTCTCAAATGGACCTTCCTTCCCACATCTTCACAGTCGGAAAGGTGCCGACGCGTGGGACGATTGCGGGATCGAGCCGAACTGTCACGTTCTAGATACGGACAGACCCGACAAGAAGCACCAACAAGGTCAGTAAAGAAGCCGCCACACAGCTCTTTGCCATTCGGACACAGAGTGAAGTAAGATTGGGCTCAAGAAGCTAGCATCGTGACGATTACCTGCAGCTCTCTTTGTTCTTGCACTTGCCCTCCGTATCCCCTCTCGCGATCCGATTGCCAGCAGACGTCAACGACCATGGAATGCCACGCCAATGTGTGACAGCACAAGCAGTGAGGGAAGGGAGAGGAGAGAGAGAGAGAGAGAGAGAGAGATACGCTGCACGCGCGTTTCGCCCGCTGCAAGTCTGTTACATTTGGCGTCGCTGCTGTCAGTTCGACAGGATTTTCAAATCTGCACGATTTTCGAGGCTGGAACGCGACTCAGGCACAAGGAAGCGAGCGAGCGACAAGCACACACAGCGCCTGGCCCGGCTGGGAGCAGGGAATCGACCTCGAGATTTCGAAACGTGGAACACGGCAGCTGGCCCACACACGGGGTTAGTGGGCTGCGACTGCGACTCTCGGCTAGCCAAGTGAACTGAGCAAGACGTGCAGATCCTAACTTGCCATCATCATCGTCGTCGGCCTTTCCGCTCGCTCTAGCTTCCTTCCCACGACTTTCCTCCCATCACGCTCGTATCACCGCTCTCGGCGTCGTCACATACAGCCTCTCGTGACGCTTCCTCCGACCCATCACCTGCTGCGGAAAACCCAGCATCGGCAGGGTGACTAGCTCGTCGTCGGCACATCGCCGAATCTAGGGTCGCATCGCATCTCAGCAGCAGTCTTGCTCAGCCCAGACGACCCTTGCGACATCGTCCCTCGGTCCCCTTTCCTCTGCTGCCATCATCTCACATCAGCATCGGCAACAAAGCAAGTGGTCCGTCATCCCTCGAGCTCGACACCATCATCCCAGCTCGCATCGCGGCTGAGGACCGAGGCTTGTGGCGTCATGAGCATCTCTCCGCACCATCGCGCCATCAGTCCACCCACACCTGCTCCATCGCCGCAACCCGACCTGCATACATCCATACGTCTCGCCAACAATGCCGCGGCCGCAGCAGGATCGTCCAGCTCGGCGGCGTCTCATGCCTTTGTCGTCGACTCGCAGGATCCATCGCAGCTGCTCAAGCACCTCTCGCTCGTCCTGCCGCAGTACACGCAGTCCGCACGCTTCAAGCTCGTATCTCAGCTAGCCGATCTCTTTAGCGTCCGAGAGCTCGCCCATCTCTCGTCGGTCATCACTCCCAGGCTCAAAGTCGACTTCATGTCGGCGCTCCCCATCGAGGTCAGCCTCAACATTCTCAGCTTCATCGATGATCCAAAGACGCTTGCGAGAGCAAGCTGCGTCAGCCGCTTCTGGAGGAGTCTCGTCAACGATGAGCACACTTGGAAGGTCATGTGCCTCAAGCACAAGTATCGCAGACGTGGCAGCAGCAATGCCGCCATTCACTCGCTCGATGATCGGCTCATGAAATCCATCACCACACCACTGCTCGGCCCAACGCTTTCGACGCCCCGCATCGGCAGCAGCACGTCTGCCTCGTCTGCCGGTCCATCAGCCCTGCAGCATCAAAGGGGTGGTGCTTCCAGCTCGCTCGGCGTGCTCCTCGAACAGCCTCTTCGCGCCGCCACATTCAGCGATTATGGAGACGAGACGGAAGAATTCAACGACGAGGACGACGCAGCCGTCCTCGCATCTCTCTACCAGCGATACCGTGATCGCGGCCTCGATCCTTCCAACGCCCTCCACGAGCTGCGTACTTTGCACGACCTCTATCTCAGCAAGCAGGACGGCGCTCATGGAAGCCTCAACGACGTCATGTCCGAGGCCGACCTCGCCTTCTACGCACAACTCGAAGAGATCGTCGAGGAGGAGAGCCGCGCACGCTACGGTGACGAGCTTGCGTCGCTCGAAGACGTCGCGCTCCAGCAAAGTCCTCGCGCCATCGCCTCTACCGCTTCTCCGTCGGGATCGCGAGCGCTCACGCTGCCCATGGAAGCCTCGGCGCCTCCGGCGGCAGCCCACCTGGGTTGGTTGAGCGCAGGTCCCAGCAATACTGCCGCCGCCGCTGCTCCTCAGCAAGTCAGAGCAGCCGGCTCTTTCGCCTCTTCGCCCGCAGCATCCAGTTCTCGCCATGTCCTCAGTGCACAGTATCGATCCAACGACGGCCGGCTCGATCGCCTGCATGGGTGGCAACAACAGTCGACTGCATCCGCATTCACGACTCCTCGACCGAGTGACGTCAACGTCGAAGGTCATCTCGATACGGATGACGAGCATATCCGCGATGCTCCTGACGAGGCCATGGATATGGACGAGCAAGCACCTTCAGCGGCCAGCACAGCAGACCAACCGCCACCCATCGGCCAGGCTCCCAATGCGCCACTGCTGGTTTCGCTGCCGCATCACGACACGCCGACCGGTCGCTTCTCTGCATCCGTAGCATCACCGTCTGCCGACATTCAGGCCGCCGCAACACGAGGCGACGCAGGCGCCTCCTGCTTGGTCCCGGGTCCTCGTGATTCGCGCCGCATGCCGAACCCCCGCCACGTCGCCGGGATGACCGAGTCCAGACTGGCCCGCCGCAGCAGCTCTGGATCTGCGACTGACAGGGATGATCCCGCTGCGGTCGCTGGACTCAACTTGGTCGGCAGTTCTGCCTTGCCTTCTTCCGCACACGAACGATCCTCTCAAGCCGGTCCGTCCCGCTACCCCGCCGCATCGGCCACCGCCGCGCACGTCCATCGCCATCGATCTGCCAAGATGCCCTTCAGCTACCGCACTCACTTCAAAATGGCCTACCTCACCGAGTCCAACTGGCGCAAGGGCGGCCGACTCCAGACCCAGCACATCTCGGCGGACGCAGGTCACGTCGTCACCAGCCTGGCGATTGACAGCGACTGGATCGTCGTTGGTATGGCCAACTCCAAGATTCACGTGTTCAGCGCCGAGACGGGTCTCTACGCACACACGCTGCTAGGCCACGATGCAGGCGTGTGGTGTCTCACACTCATCAGCCGTTCCGGCAAGGGAAGCAAGCACACCAATTCGGCGGCGGCGGCCTCGGAGCGAGCCAAAGGCAAGATGGTGGTCACGGATCCCGAGGATGGCAGCGGAGGCAAGCCGTATCAGGCTGCAGCCGACGGTGATCTTCGACTCGTGCATCACGATCCACGTCCAGATGCCGCAGATGTACTCCTTTCGCCTCCTCCTTCATCGATGGAGCTGTCGGACGAAGACGTGCTCGGCGGTCGCAGACTCTCATCTTCAGCATCCAGCACCCCCGTCTCGGGCAAAGGGAAGCAGACGTATGGCCACGGCGAAACGCTTCAATGGTTCCACAAGGCTCGTCGCGCACTGCGACGTCAGCAGAGTGCTAGGAAAGCAGCGGCGGCTGCGGCCACATCTTCATCGATGTCTGGCGAGGACTCGCGTGGCCATGGCGTTCTATTGGATGCAAGCGAGTTTGGCGTGGGTGCAGGAGACTCGGACGCCGATCTGTCGATCCGCTCGGAGGGTCCTCCCTTTGTTCACCGCGATCCGCGCTCCTTCAAAGACCAAAGCGAGCACGAGAATGCCAGAGCCATCGCAGAGGCAGAAGCAGGTGCTATCCGCGATGCCGTGATGGCGGACGGCACGGGCAACGTCCCACCCGAGCTGGCTGAGAAGATTCGACGCGATGGCGAGACTGCAGCAGCAGCATCGACATCCACCAGCAGCGCCGAACCAGCTCGCAGGAGGGAGCGCACTCGCACGCGCAGCGCCTCGGCTTCAGCTTCAGCTTCGGGTTATGCTGCGGCAGCATCGCTGACGGGCAACGCAGAGGGTATGGGCAATCCATGCGGCAGTGTTCTCGGCTACGGCAACGAGGATGCCATCGTCGTCAGTGGTGGTTGCGACCGCGACGTCCGCGTCTGGGATCTGCGCACGGGAGAATGCAAGCATGTTCTGCGTGGCCACACTTCGACCGTGCGATGCCTCAAAGTGCTCGACGGCAAGCCGATTGCCGTGTCCGGATCGCGCGACTCGACGCTGCGTGTTTGGAACGTGGAGACGGGCGAGCAGGTGCATCTGCTCGCAGGCCATCAGCACTCTGTACGATGCATCGAGGTAGCGGGCAACAAGGTGGCCTCGGGCAGCTACGACGGCACGTGTCGTGTCTGGGATCTCGACACGGGTCGATGCCTGCACACGCTTCGCGGTCACATCCACTACATCTACGCGGTGGCCTTCGACGGCAAGCGGGTCGCCACCGGATCGCTCGACTCGACGGTGCGCGTATGGTCCGCCGAAACAGGCGAGTGCCTAGCACTCTTCCAAGGCCACACGTCGCTCGTCGGCCAGCTGCAGCTGCTCGACAACACGCTCGTCACCGGCGGCTCGGACGGCCGCGTGATCGTGTTCAGCCTCAAGACGTACGAATGCCTCCATCGCCTCTGCGCACACGACAACTCGGTGACGTGTTTACAGTTTGACGACCGCTACATTGTCACGGGCGGCAACGACGGTCGGGTTAAACTGTGGGACTTCAACACGGGCAAGTTTATACGGGAGGTTTGCGAACCGTGCGAGCAGGTGTGGAAGGTGAGCTATCGGGATGACAAGGTGGTGGTGCTCTGCAAGAGGGCGGATAAGACGTGTATGGATGTGATCACATTTAGGCCCTCAGCGGATGAGATGTGACGGGGCGGTATCGGGATGTGTATCTCTGTTTGCATTTGCACTTGTTATTGATTCGCAAGCTCGTTGATAAACCTTGGAAATGGTCTCTCAGCGGGTGTGAAGACGCGATCCAGTGTGAGGGGGATGAGAAGATTGATTGAGAGAGAAAGGCGAGAGTGCCGCGCCGAGCCTCTACAGGCTGCGATGCTCGATCGTCTAAGCCCCACACCAGATCGAGCCGAGTTCCTTCGTGCCTCTCAAACGTTCGGCAGCAACGCTCCGGCAGCCACCTCGACAAAAACTCGGGGAGCCCCACAAGATGAACCCCGGATATCGAGCCCACCTGTGCAACCTTGCGGGGTTTGCCTTCGTGGAGGGTGGAAGAACTCTCATCCCACCTCGTCTATTCAACGGCACCTTATTCTTCCGCTTTTTTCCAGTTCGCCGGTGCCAGGACGGTCTCGCAGGCACATTGATGATCCACATCCGACTCTCCGGGATGCATGATGGGACGACGCCCAAATAGCCGGTCAGTGACGTCGAGGAGGACGATGCAAATAGCCGGGGCTCGGTTAAATTTGCACTGTGTCGGCCAATTTTTTTTTTTGCTGCTTCGGATATTTTTGCCGGCTCAGGCATGCGGATCGTGCCCAGCCGATGATGGGTGTGCTTGTCAAGTTGTGCCCCTCCCCGTCCTTGGTGGAGGGGCGAGGAGGGGACAAAACCTTCAAACCCCCAGGAGTGGACCTTTCCATCATCAGCCAACGCCACTGCTCCTCATCGTACAACACCATCCAAAGCCTCTTTCACGACGACCAGCTCGCCAACAATGTCGCGTTCAGCCATGTCGTTCACGCCGACCTATTCGATCTTCACCCACTCGGTGGGCTACCACACGCGCGGCCATTCGCTGCTCACCAAGCTCGACGCGATTGCAGCGGCGGGCATTCGGGGCGTGGAGATTTTCACCGATGATCTGTGGTATTTCTCGCAGTCCGAGGCGTTTGCATCGATCCTTGCCTGCTCGCCGTCGTGCTCGAGCGAGACCGCGCTGCTGACGCCGCCTGATAGCCCGCTAGCCCGACACTCGTACCTCCACTCCAAAACGCTTCCCTCGCCCAAGGAGAGGGTGTGTTACAACGCATATGGCGCGTGCACGCGCGAAGCGTCGCAGCTCGAGCTCGCTGCTGCCAAGTACATCTCCGCATACTGCGCTGAGCGGGAGTTGGAGGTGATTTGCCTGCAACCGCTTCGAGACGTCGAGGGCTGGGTAGAGGAATCAGATCGCGCGGCGGCGATGTCTCGGGTGAGGTCGAGATTTGACGTGATGCAGGCGCTCAACACGTCGCTCCTCCTCATCTGCTCTAACAACACCCCTGCGCCGCGCACCACTGGTGACCTCTCCGCACTCACCCGGGACTTTAGGCAGATCTCAGACATGGCCACCACCTTCACCCGCCAAACAGGACACGTCGTTAGGGTCGGGTTCGAAGCGCTCTCCTGGGGCTCGCACGTCGACCTCTGGTCGCAAGCCTGGGCCGTCGTCAAGTCGACAAACCGCATCAACATCGGATTGATCCTCGACTCATTCAACACCCTCGGCCGCGAATTCGCCGACCCCTGCTCCCCCTCGGGTATCCAAGAACCCATCCCCCACACCCTCGACAACCTCGCCACCAGCCTCAAGCGCATCACCACCGAGGTGCCGGGGGACAAGATCTTTTTGTTGCAGATCGGAGACGCCAAACGCATGCCCACCCCGCTCCTCCCCAGCCCAAGAGAGGGAGAGGAGAGGCCGAGTAGGATGATCTGGAGTCGCTCGAGTCGGTTGTTCCCCTGCGAGGAGGAGAGGGGAGCGTTTATGCCGGTGAAGGAGTTCGTGCGGGCCGTGGTGGATGCAGGGTACAAGGGCGCGTGGTCGATAGAGGTTTTTAATGACAGCTTGGATGATGACAAGAAGGAGGTGCCGATGGAGCACGCGAGGAGGGCGAGGGAGGGGCTGGACAGGCTGGTTGAGGTCGTGTTTGCGTAAAGATCTGTACACCAGCAGTTTCGAGACATCATCAGACTTTGCATTTCAGTTCGAGCAAGTGTGATGCAGATGGCAGGTGATGTGTGACGTGAGCTGAAACATCTCGAGCGTCGCGTGTGATCGCAAACGAGGAATATGAAGCCCGTGACGAGGCCGTGCAGCTTACCCCCACCCTTAGTATCGTGCTTGGTCGTTGTATGACTGCTGCGAGGATGGGCCTCAGGAGTGCATCTCGCGACGCATGTCGAGACGGTGATGCGCGCGAGCCTCTCGCTGGACAAGGATGATTCTTCGCTCGCCATCGTGGCTCGATGTGCACGATCAAGATGACGACGATCGCGGACGAAGAGTGACCATGTCCAGGACGATGCAAGACTTGTCAAGCTACGTCGCCAGATAAGCGCCGGTAGAGGAGCGAACCCCGCGTCAAGAAAGGGCCCGCGCCACGTCGCAAGCGGCGATCCTGAGAGGTCTGCACCTCGGTCTCATCCACCTGCGCATGTGGACGATGTTCTGTGCACTGACAGCAGACCAGCTTCCAAGGAACGGCAAAGCGATGCACATTACACGACGGGGAAGCGATGGAGCTCTATTCATACAATCTCGGGGGGGTATCAGGCCTTCTGCTCCTTCTCGGCGGCCAACCGCATTTGCTCCTTAACCGGCAGAATCCGCCTGTTCAACTCCATCCCAAACACGCTCGCCAGCGCCGCGCCGCCCAACGCCACCGAGCACAAGAACGTCTTGTTCACCGCCAGATTCGCTGCCAACTCTACGCTCCCCAACACCGCCGCTGGCGTGAACCCCCTAAACGCGCTGACTCCATGCCCAATGATCTCGTCCACGGGCGCACCGGGGATGTCGCGCAGCTGTCGGACAAAGTCGTTCTGGAAAATCGCCTGGCAGACGCTTACAAAGATGGTGCCGCCGAGCGTCTGCCAGAACGTGACGATGGCGGAACCGATTTCGATGTCCTTCTCCTCAAGTCGTGCCGAGACGGCGCTGAAGGGGATCATAAACGACAACCCGGGACCAATACCCGCCAAAAACTGCAACCCCACCCAAAGCGCCTGCGACGAGTCGGGTCGGAGGAGGTACAGACAGCCCGAACCAATCGACGTCAACGCCGTACCTACAATGAGAATCGGAATGTAGTAGCCGTACGCCGTGATGAGGCTACCGGAGATGGCGTTGGAGACGATCACCGCGATCACAAACGGCAACGTCTGCACGCCCGAACGGATCGCACTCGAGCCGCGCACCGACTGGAAGTAGAGCGGGAGGAAGTAGAGAAGGCCAAAGTAGGCGGCGGCAATGCAGAAGTTGACGGCGCTACCGAAACCGACGGTGCGCTGGGCGTGGAGGCGGAAGGGGATGATGGCGTCGTCACCGAGGTACCACTGTTCGACGGCGAAGGCGATGGCAATGAGCACAAACCCGACAATCAGCCCAATGACTTTGGAGTCGGACCATGCGTATCTGATACCGCCCCACTGCAGCGCGAGCAGGAGGCAGATCATCGAGGTCAACGAAAGCACCACGCCCGGCCAGTCGATCCAGATGAATTTCTGGAGCACCGTCTGCTTCTTCTCCCCCGGCTGCACGGGGCGGGGTGGGATGGTGAGGAAGAACAGAATGGCGACGGCAACCAGCGGGTAGAAGCACAGGTTGATGTAGAAACACCACCTCCACGTCGTCCTGCTCGTAAACGCTCCGCCCACAATCGGCCCAATACACGCGCCCAACCCGTAGCATCCACCCACAACGCTCATCATCACCGGCCGCTTCTCAACCGGCGAGATGAGCGTGACGATGATCATGGTGCCCGAGTACGCACCTGCCATGCCCAGCCCTGCGATCGCACGACCGACGATGAAGGTGGTTGAGTCCTGGGCAACGCCGCAGATGAGCGAGCCGATTTCGAAGATCGTAAAGGCGGCGACGAACGTGTACTTGACCGAGAAGCGCGAGTAGAGGCGTCCGAAGAGCGGTTGGAAACAGGTGGATGTGAGCAGGTAGGCAGAGCCGTACCAGCCGACGTCGGAGAACGTCTTGAATTGGTTGGTGACCTCTGGGATCGCGGTCGAGACGATCGTTTGGTCCAAGGCGATCAAAATGATTGAGCTGAGAATCGAGGCAAAGATGAGCCAGAAGGCGAACCCGGTTGGGTAGACATGGTCAGGCGTGGAGGAGGCGAAGGGAGCGATGTCTTTGGTGTCGTGTCCGTGGGAACTGCTGTGCGAGCCGTCCTTCTCCTTGTGTGAGAGGGAGGGGGCGAGACTGGCTGCATCGCCCTCCATCGGGACAGGGGAAGGCGAGCGAGTGGTAACGGTGTCAGTATCCATGCTGGCCGAGAAGGTGGTGGTGGAAGGAAAGTAGGGGATGGATGTGTCTCTCGGATCAGATCTGCTCAGCAGGTGGGCGGTTTATATCACCGCGACGCTCTCACGATGAGACTCTTGATCATTCAAAGCGACCCACTCGGCCCCTGAGCTATGATCCAACGCAACGACACCAGCGCTTCAGCCAGCCACGGTAGCCACAAGTCTGATCTAAGACAACGCGATGGCGACAGCGGCGATAGGACTATCGCATAAGATGCGTTCGCAGCGGTTTTCCTCGTGCATCTCCGTGGATTCTCAGAAGAAACGTGCACATACCTCTCGCGCTGTCAAGAATTACGGCTGGGCATGGCCGCCAAACGCAGTCGACTGAGCAACGAGGACCAAAGCCAGGGGAGATCCGGTGATAAAGATTTTCCGCAGCCCTTTCTTTCAGCTGTCAAAACTCTCAAAAAGCCACGTTTCCGCGGACAAGTGGCTCGCGTGGGCGGCTTTTGGCGCACACAGAGTTTTTCACACAACGAGCCAAACCGGCGTTTTGCCATGTCCACGGAGAGGAAGATCTGCAAACAAGATGCCAGCCAAGATGGAGTCTGGCCATGTCCAGGCCTGGCTCTACCCGCGTCGAGTCGTCCCCGATGCCTCTTGGCCCCCTCCTCCATGGACTCGCCTCGCACAAGGTGTTTAAACACTCCACACCGTTGGCCCTCCCCCGTTGCTGTCACACCATCCCAAAACGGACCCTGGCTCACTCGCGGTCGTGGCTTGCAACCAGGCACTCACGCGCGCACCCGTCGCGAGGCTGGAAGCGCCTTAACCCCGCTATGGTCTGCTCACACGCACAGTCTTTGAGAAGCTCGTAATGAAAAAGCGTTCAGGATGCTAGAACGTCGCTGAAGAACACTGCTCAGCCAAAGTGGAAACCGGGCGGAGGACGACCTCCCCTCCTCTGTCCACCTGGGAATCCGCCTCCCATACCACCCATCGGGAAGCCGCCCATCCCGCCACCGCCCATTCCCCCCATGCCACCGCCAGCCCCAAACAGATCGGCCAGATTGATCTCCACACCCCCTGGCCCACCGAACCCGCCCATTCCGCCTGGGAAACCACCCATCCCCATCCCATCCGACTCCAAATCATCCGCACCCGCATCGTACCGCCTGCGCTTATTCTCGTCACTCAGCACGTTGTACGCCTCGCTGCAGAGCTTGAACTTCTCCTCATCTCCTCCCTTGTCCGGGTGATGCTTGAGCGACTCCTTGCGGTAGGCCTTCTTGATCTCGCTATCGCTCGCATCTTTGGCGACGTTAAGGATCTTGTAGTAGTCCTTCTTCTTGGAGCGTTTGAGGTCGATCTCGGCAGATCGCAGTTCGCGCTGCAGCTGCTCGGCTTCGCGTCCGCCCGAAACAGAGGCTTCTTCGAGCGCCTTTTTGAAGTCACGCACGGCGTCTTCGTACTTTTCGGATGCGAGGAGGGCGCGGGCGCGGGTTCGGAGCGCTTTGACGTAGCCAGAGTCGAGTTGGAGCGCGGCGTCGCAGTCGGCGATGGCAGCGGCGTGGTCGCCGTTCTTCGAGTTGGCGGTGGCACGGTTCGAGTAGAGGATGGCTTTGAAGCCTTGGGCGGGTCCATCGCGGGCCGCGTTCTCGCCGGCGATGTCGAGTGCTTCGGTGAAGTATTGCACGGCAGCGGCATTGTCGCCTTGCTTGAACGCGTTGTTTCCCTCCTCCTTCTTGGCTTCGAGTCGACGACACTTCTTGAGCAGGTCTCTGGCGCCCGACTGTTCAGGATCGGAACGCAGAGCAGCTTGGCAGTGGGCGACCGCCTTGGCGATATCGCCCTTGGCCAACAGAATGCGCGCTCGGACGAGAAGAGCCTCTGGATTGCTGGAATCGGCACGAAGGGCGTCTGCGATGACACTGTTGGCCTGATCCGAATTGTTCTTGTGCAGATGAACGGTGGCACGCATGATGCGCCATGCGAGAGGTACGTCGCTCTCCGAGATGCCGGCGTGTGTCTGGGCCTGATCGAGTGCGAAACCTGCTACGGACCAGTCGCCCTGTGCGGACAAGCTCTGGAAAGAGGCGAGGTGGTCGGCGACGCTGTTGGCCTGTTTCTGAAGCTGCGTTGCCTGCTTGAGCGTTGCCTCGTCGAGACCCTTCATGCCGACTACTGGTTTGAGCACCGAAAGCGCACCGGACGGGTTGCCGAGATAGAGATGACACCTCGCGAGACGAATGAGCGTCTTGGGTTGGGCGACACCATCGGTAGACTGCTTTGCTTGGACATCCTTTGCGAGCTGACAATCCGAGAGTGCAGACTTGTACATCTTGAGGCTCATCTTTGCGGCGGCACGGTTGGTGAGGAAGGTCGAATCGGTGGGATCGAGCTCGTTTGCGCGAGTAAAGGCGTCGATGGCTTTCGAGTATTCTTTGGACGAAAAGTGCTGGTTGCCCTGTGATTTGAGCTGCTGCGCTTGCTCCATCTGTTCGGGTGTTGGTTGTGCGGATGTTGACCCAGATGCTCCATTCACTGCGGATGAAGAGGAAGCAGCGGCATCGTGGCCGTTGCCATTGGCGTGGCCTTTCATGTGGGGTTGCTCGTCCTGGGTTGGAGAGGAGGAGCGGGATGTGGATGCCATGGTGGCAGTGAGTCGAGTGACGAGATCCGCTTGTTCGACTGTTCTTGCGCACGTCACGCCAAATGTGATGGGCTGCGAATGTGACTCTGTGATGTCGAGAAAGCAAGTGTTGGTCGTGTGATTGAGTGATGGTGAATTGTTGAAAGAGCGAGCAAAAGTCACTCTTCTCGTGCGCCCTTCTTTTTTTTCCGTTTAGCGGCGTTTCTTCTCGCTTCTTTTTTTGTACTGATCGGGAGTCACATCGTCTCCAATCGCCGATCTGGAAGAAAAAGTCGACATTTTCGAACGATTTTTGGAGATTTTTTGTTGACATCCTCTCTTCACCATCATCAACCATCGACAGCCAACAACAGCGCTGTCCTCGTCACCATCTCGCTGCTCGCACTCAAATCATTCGCGATAGGACGTGCGGCTGCTCACTTTCGACTCAGCCGTCTCTTCCACGCTTCGAACCGCTCCCCCTCAAACGCATACGACTGGTTCGTTGCCCTCGGCATCGGCAAAGGTCAGCGAGTGCCCGTCCAGCGCACCGTTCTCTACTCGGACTCGATCGAAGAAAAGCTTGCCAAGATCAAAAGCATGACCGAACGACTCGAGCAGGAGGTGGTCGCTGCCGCCTCGGGTAGCGACGTCGTTCGTCCGCCTAAGCGCGAGCTCGAATCGCAATCCACAGCAGCAGCACCAGAAGCAGCCACCACCACCACCACCGACGACAAAGCAGAGGAAACCTCCACCAAGCGTGCACGCTTCGATCCGAGCGCCACCAACAAGGACGGCCGTAAGAAATGGGAGCGTCGAGATCGACGTGGCACCGGTCCCTCGGACGCCGACCCGTCCTCCTCCACCTCCTCCTCGTCCGACCGCCTACCCAAACGCAAAGTCGCCGTCAAGTTCGGCTACTGCGGTATCGGTTACTCTGGACTCCAGATCAACCCGGGCGTGAAAACCATCGAAGGTGACATCTTTGACGCCTTCTGCGCCGCCGGTGCCGTCTCGGCGGACAACGCGGTCAACCCGAACAAGGTCGGTCTCCAACGCGCCGCACGCACCGATCGCGGCGTCCATGCTGCGGGCAACCTGCTGAGCCTCAAGCTCATCCTCCAGCCCGACGGTCTCAAAGACGGCGAGACGCTGGTGGACAAGGTCAACAGCCTTCTGCCCGAGTTTATACGCATTTGGGGCGTGACGAGAGTGCAGAACGGGTTCAACGCAAGGCAGAGCTGCGATAGTAGGATGTACGAGTATCTGCTGCCTACGTACGTGTTCATCCCGCCCAAGCCGGGGAGCACCATGCACGACATGCTCACTCGAATGCGCTCCGAAGAGCTCGCCAAACAAGGCGGCGAGGGCAGCACGAGTCTGGACGAGATCATCGACCACCCCTTCTGGCGCGAACAGGGTACCTCGCACGACTTCTCCACCGACATCGCCGCCAAGAAACGCTACCGCCTTCCTCCCACCGCGCTGACCCGCATCAGGTCGATCTTTGCGCGGTATACAGGCTCGCACAACTTTCACAATTTCACCGTCGGCAAAGAGTTTCGCGATCGCTCCTGCCACCGCTTTATGAAGACCCTCACCATTTCGGACCCCAAGATCATTCAGGACGTCGAGTGGGTATCGATCAAGTTTCACGGTCAGAGCTTTATGCTGCACCAGATCAGGAAGATGATCGGCTTGTTGGTGTTGGTGGGTAGGAGTGGCGCGGGCGAGGAGTTGGTGGAGGAGTGTTTTGGGCCGGCAAGAGTGCACATCCCTAAAGCGCCTGGATTGGGATTGTTGTTGGAGCGGCCGATCTTTGATGCGTACAACACGCGTATCCGCAATAACAACGACAAGATCTCGAAACTCATCCGCAAGAAGACCTCCCAGGGGTCGACCGAGGGGAAGCCAGGTGAAGAAGCAACGTCGCAGTCGGAAGCAGGGAAGAATTCGACGCTGCAAGACGAACTGCGCGAACCGATCACCTACACCCCGCACACCGAAGCGATGGAGACGTTCAAACAGCAGTGGATCTACGACCGAATCATCGCCACCGAACAGGCCACCACCGAGTTCGGAAAGTGGTTGAACTATCTCGACGTCTTCCAGGGTCCCGACTTTGAATTTTTGAACCCGCGCGGCGTTATTCCTCCAGAGGCGATTGTCAAGGTGGGCGAGTTTCATCGTGATCAGCTGCGGAGGAAGAAGGTGGACGGAGGGGAGAAGGATCAGGGTGAAGAGGAGGAGGAGGAGGAGGAGGAGGAGGAGGAGGACAGCGAGGCGTACGCGATGAAGGGCGCCCAGTTGGACGAGTACGAGGGTTGACAAGCGTCGCGACAGAGAATGATGGATTGGCGTTCGTTAGCCCCTGCTCTCCCGCCTCTCTCAATCAAACCTTCTGCATCCGCACCTGACCGCGTTCACAACTGCCGCTTGAGACACCACACCACAGCCACACTTTGCCGTTGATAACAGTAACTGAATCATTGACCGCATGTGACTCTACTTGATATCCATCATAGCCCGCACCAGATCCCTCGCCTTCTCCTCGATCTCCAACCCCACCGGTCCCTCATCCCCTGCCTTGACCGCGTACGGAATCGGATCAAACGTCTCGTTCCCCTCGGCAAACGCCTGAGCTGTCGCCGCCCACATCCTCGCCTGAGCCAGTCCCTGCTCGACCATGGCCTCTACGCCGCCGATTGCGCACCAACCCTTCTCCTCGGCTGTGATGAGGAGCGGTGTCATGCGCGGTTTGTAGCACATGTCCAAAAATGGACGCTGAGTTGGCAGGGGCAGTGGAAGCAGCGTCTCGTTCTGCGTGCTGGGAAGCGGTGCGTGGATTTCGGTGAGGGCGTGGTACGGCTCGGAGAAGAAGCGGTGTGCGAGCGTGTAGACCATCTTTTCGTCGTCCGTCTGCGGTGCGAATGCAGGGATCGCACCCACCGCACAGGCAACGTGGCCGATCTCGCCAGAGTCGCGCTTGGCTGCTTGGGCGTCGTACGCTTCGACAGAGCGGAGAGGGCGCAAGTCGAGCGAGCTGCCGAAATGGTCGACGACGGCTTGCGTCTCTTCAGCGTCCCTGTTGAGGAGGTAGATGGGAGACAAGCCGAGCTGACTGACGGCGTAGACTGCAGAACGGCAGGTACCGCCAGAACCGATGATGAACGCCGAGTAGGGCTTGCCGTCTGCGTTCCTGGGAAAGACGTATCGCGCCTGGTAGTCCAAACGAGGGTCGAGGTACTTGGTGACTCTGTCCTCGCCGTTGCACTCTGCCATAGCACGAAGCACAGCGTGGGCGATGCCAAGGTAGTCGGTGTTGGTGCCGATCATCTTGCGCTTGCCCTTGTCAGGGGTGGAGATGATGGTGTTGACGGTCTGCGTAGCTTTGCCTGCTTCGCTGAGCTCGTCAATGACACCCTTGGCGCCGAGCGTCGCAGTGACAGCCACCTTGAGAGGCATCGTGACACCTGCGCCTGCAAAGAGCGGATCGTTGCGGATGATGTCCTTGAAGTGGGGCTCGTCGATGGTCTTGGTATCCTTGAGCGAGTAAGTTGGAGGGAAAGTCTGACCCTCCGATCCTGGGAAGGCGATCGACTGGATCGACTGCAGCATGAGGTTCTGGAACGCAGGACTAGCCGAGTGGGAGATGGGCGAGCCAAAGAGGAAGTATCGTCGCGCCGAAGCCTGGATCTGTTCGGGCGTAGGATGAGGGGGAGCAGCTACGCCGTTGGGCGCGGTGGGTGCGTGGCCATGTGCACCGTTGGTTTGACCCTGGAACGAGATGGACTGCGACATCGTGTCTATGCTTGTATGTTTGCGATGTTGGAGAGACGAAGGTGATGGTGGGACAGGTGGAAGGACGAGTTGGAAGAAAGGCGACTCGAACGATACCAAAAGTGTGGGGGGGACGAGCCGAGAAGCACTTTGCCGCGATCCGGCCGAGAGCTGTGCTACACAATGAACGGCTAAAAGTGATTTGCCCGCGTGGGAGAGAAGGCGTACAAGGTGATTTCAGCGAGAAGGGTCTCATTTTACCGCAGTGGTAAAGTAACCGGCCATTTCCGTGTTCTAAAACCCACACCGGTCAGCATCGGCATATTTTGTGAACAATTAACCGACAGCGCACAGGAACCGCCTGTCAAGCCTCTCAACCACCGATCCGGTACGCTATCCAAGTCGCGGCTATTTGCATTAGTGCCAAGCGCTTCGGCGACCCTTGTGGAAGAGTTTCAGCCTTTGTGTACAACTCCGCCTCTGGGATGATAAACGGGCAGAACTTTCTGCCACCCTCAGAGAGCCGCCCGCCTCTCACATGCATCCATAACCGAGCTTGTTCCCGTCCATTGTGAACAGTGTTTGACACTTGATTGTCCCGCGGCAACGAGCTCTGATAACCGGCCATCTCTTGTTCTCTGCGGCGGATTTATCTCTCCGTTTCATGCGTCCTGTCTCGGTTCCTTTGTCCAATCAGAGACCTCGCAAATCGCATCGTACCTCCAAGCCCCTTGGCCATGCACACGTCGTTCCTTCTTGTGCGAGTAGGACGAATGACGTGCGAGCGGGTTTACAAACAACCCGGCCAGACCATGCGGAGTTGTACAGCGAGTTCCCCCGAGAGTATCCGTGATGGTTTGTCTCATCATCCGTTGTAACGGCGACAGGTGCTTTTGCCAATGGCCTTGGGCTTGGCTCATGAGATCGATAGGTGGAGCCCCTCGTTGGCAAGTTTGTGGTGCCCCGGTTATTCCCTGGCCGTCGTCGTTCCTCTAAACGGATACATGGTACAGCTGGTGCGGTGCCAAACTCAAGCACTTTGTCAGTCACTAGCAACGAGCCGTACCTTGCAGATGAGTAGCGCGATTCATGTGGTTGGTGCTGCATGAGTGTCGGCATTTACCTTGGCGGTAGCGAGGTGGCTGGATTCGGCAATGCGAAGACCACCAATCCAACCAAGGCGAATGCAGACTGAATCGGACAGTTTCTCTCTCTCTCTCTCGCTTGGTGGCGAAAAGGTGAGATGTAGCCGTGTACGACCGACGACGCTGCTCAGGTGGGGACCCCGCGAAGAAAAATCAAAAGGGCGGGAACAAAGCAAAAAAAAAAAAGTCATCTCACTGAGCTAAAGTGCCTCCTCACGCAGCGAAGAAAGCGACAACGAGTCTCGACCGATTTTGGCGTTGTTGCTGCAACAATCCTTGCCGCATGGCCGCTTTGGTCCATCTTCCCCGCTTTGCTTGTCGGTCACAGACACATATAACCTCGCCCTCCAACTCGCCTATCCTTCCCCACATTCTTCCTCCATCCTCATCATCATCATTTCTTCTTCCGCCATCCTTCCTCTCCATCAAGGCCTTGGTCCCTCCTCCCTATCTTGTCCAACGTTGACGGCTCTGATATCG
This sequence comes from Pseudozyma pruni, assembly GCA_023212685.1. NCBI lineage: Eukaryota > Fungi > Basidiomycota > Ustilaginomycetes > Ustilaginales > Ustilaginaceae > Pseudozyma > Pseudozyma pruni. The sequence continues at coordinate 32,899 of JALBYD010000073.1, forward strand.
GTCAAATTTTTCAAAAGGAACGAGTCACGCGCTCCTTGAAGTAAATTCACCCAACTTGCAGCCCCACTTCAATTGCCTTTGAATTCGCTGCCAAGCTCACGATTTGTATTTGGAATATTTCAAATCACTTGCTCCTCCTTTCTTCCAGGTCCTCGCACAAGCACGTCGACCTCCTCCTCCCATCACCACCGACACGCTCATCTAATCGTCAAGACCAGCCAAGATGGGTATGCTCAGTCGTGTAGAGGACAGACCCACGCCTTCGGCCGTCTACAACTGGCGCATGTGGACCTTGTCCTTCATCGCTTCGTTTGCCTCGATCATGATCGGTTACGACTCTGCCTTTATCGGTGGTACGCTGGCGCTGCCCTCGTTCACAAAGTCGTTTGGTAAGCTCAACGCCAACACTTCGGGCAACCTCGTCTCCACCTACCAGGCTGGTGCCTTCTTTGGTGCCTTCCTCGCCCACCCCGTCGGTCACTTTTTCGGTCGCAAGAAGGGTCTCTTGTTCTTCTCGGTCATCTTTACCATCGGCGCCGCCATCATGACCGCCGCTTCTCCTTCCACGCACCTCACGCCCATCTACGTCGGCCGTGCCATTGCTGGTATCGCCATCGGTGCCGCCTCCAACCTCACCCCCATGTACATTTCTGAAATCGCGCCCATCGCAGCACGAGGTCAGGCTATCGGCCTCTACGAGGTGGGCTGGCAGATCGGCGGTATCGTCGGTTTCTTCATCAACTACGGTGTCATCCAGACCCTGGCGCCCAGCGTCATGCAATGGAGGATCCCCCTCGCCGTCCAGCTCATCCCCGGTGGTATGCTCCTCATCGGATCGTTCTTCCTCGTCGAGTCGCCCCGTTGGTTGCTCTCCCGCGGCCGCGTCGACGAAGCCAGGAAGAACCTCTCCTACATCCGACACCTCCCCGTCGACCACCCTTACTTTGTCGAGGAGTTCAACCAGATTCACTCTGCCATCGAGGAGAACAAGGCCGTCGCCGGCGGGGATGGCTACTGGGCTCCCTTCCGCTACGTCTTCCGTCAGAAGCAGCTCGTCCGAAGACTGGCGCTTGGCAGCGCCCTCTTCATGTTCCAGAACGGAACCGGCATCAACGCCATCAACTACTATTCACCCACCGTGTTCAAGTCTCTCGGCGTCGTTGGAACCAACACCGGCTTGCTCACAACGGGTATCTTTGGTATCATCAAGACCCTCGGCTCGTTTGCCTTCATCCTCTTCCTTGTCGAGACTCTGGGTCGTCGCAAGCTGCTCATGATCTCGTCGTCCGGTGGTGCCATCTGCATGTACTACATTGCTGCCTACATTGCCATCGCAAAGCCAGCCCAGAACAAGAAGACGTCGCTCGACGGTCCCGGTACCTCTGCGCTCGTCTTCTTCTACTTTTGGACCGTCTTCTACTCGTTCGGCTGGAACCCTCTCCCTTGGGTCATCGGTGCCGAGTCGTTTGACTCTACTGCCCGCCCCGTCGCCCAGATCTTCTGCTCGGCTAGCAACTGGTTGTACAACTTTGTCATTTCGCAGGCCACGCCTCACATGTTCATCAAGATGGGCTACGGCGTCTACCTCTTCTTTGCCACCTGCATGGTCATCAGCGTCATCTGGGTCTACTTTATCCTCCCCGAGACCAAGGGTATCCCGACCGAGGAGATGGACAACCTCTACGCCAAGCGTCCCTCGAGGCACGCCCACAGGCAGGTGATGGAGGAGCTGCGGGTCAAGAACGCCGAGCGCCGCGGCGAGACTATTCTTGCTAACGACGAGTACCAGCAGTCGGATGCCGCCAGCAGCACCGAGAAGGAGGAGATCAACCAGGTCAAGATCAACACTGCTTGAGCTTGCCAAAAAAAAAAGGATGTCATCATCAATGCTTCGTCTCTTTCGGACTCACGCTCACGTTTGTCATGTAGTTTTAGATCACGTTCCGTCAGTACCTTTGTCACGATTCAGGAAACGCAGTTTTGGATTCTGCTAGATCACTCCTGTCGCAGTGTCCGTGTTGGGCAAGTTCGAGCGAGTGCAAGTGTGCAAACAGTCGACGCCTCGTCCTGCTCGAAGCCAGTCGCCACGACGAAACCTGACGTTTGACAGCGCAGATCCGAAAGTTCTTGGAGCTAGAAACGTCAAGCCCACTCTAACAGTCTCCAAAAATTCGACTCGACTCGCGCGACAAAGACTGGCGCAGCGTGAGTTGCATGGACCTTTTCTTCCAGCCTGGTCGCGGTGAAGCTCAGCCAACATCACTCCTCCGTTCTCACCACCGTCATCCCGTGCACAGTCGACACTCTCGCCTGCTCCATCTCGATCACATCCTTTTCGCAAACTCGATATCGACAGGTCTCCCACTCGCGCCCAGACATCGACAATGGCAGGCGGACTCGACGACGAGCTTCTCGAGCTCGCTGGCGGCTCTGCGCGACAGGACCTCTCCTCCGACGACGACGACCGCGTTCGCACCGGTTCCAAGCGCGACTCCAGACCCTCTACTTCCTCCTCGTCGCTCGCCAAAAAGCGTCGGCTCGACCTGCTCGATGAGTCCGCCTCCGGCTCCGATGCCGATGCTCCCGGCTCCGACGATGATGCAGCTGGATCCTCGGACGACGCACGTAGCGATCCGTATCCCTACCAAGGGATTTATAAGAGCGCAAGGGATATGGAGCAGTTGATGGCGATGAACGAGCTGGAGAGGGAGGACATCCTAGCGAGAAGAAGGGACGAGATCAATCAGAGGAGGCAGAAGAGCGAGTTGGCGGCGATGGTGAGGGCGCAAAAGGCGGCGGCTGGTGCGACCAAGAAGGCGGTTTCCAAGAAGAGGGTCGTGCGGGGTGGTCGAAAGGGTGCTGATTCCGACCTCAGCGACCAGAGCGATGACGAGGACGACGAGGAGGAGGATGCGGACGGCGACTCCGACTTTGCCTACGGTGGTGCCGCCTCGGCAGCCAAGAGCCGCAAAAAGAAGCTGCCCGGCCAGACGGATGCCAAATCAGCCAAGCTCTCCGAGCTGCGCAAGAAGCGCAAAGAGAAAGCCGCCGGCATCTCGCGCACTGCTCTCGACTCGGATGACGACACCGCCCCTACCACCACCAAATCTCGCACTCGTCGCGGATACGCCTCGTCCTCCGCCTCAGACGTCTCCTATTCCGACTACTCGGACGACGACGACTACCCACGTCGCACCCGTCCATCCAAAGAGACCTCGGCGCCACGAGATTCGTCCGAGCCCCCATCGCTAGCCGACCTCAACGCAGCCCGCATCACGCGCGACCTGGTCGAGTCCCGCCTCTACGCCCCGCGCTGGCGCGAAGCCCTCACCGGCTCCTTCATCCGCTACAACTGGGGCACCCGCCCCTCCCCCACCAACCCAGGCCGCTCCGAAACCATCTACCGCATCCACCAGATCACCGACGTCCACGAAGCGCCTGGTAAATTCTACGACCTCTCCGACGACGGCTCGGGTAAATGGTGTAACGTCTACCTCACCTTTGAGCACGATGGTGAGGAGCACCAGGCGAAAATCCACATGTTGTCGCGGGGAGAGTTTGTCGAGTCGGAACGCGAGCGCTGGATCGCCTTTGTCAAAGGCTCCAAGGGCCACTTGGCGGGCAAGGGGAGGGTGGCGAGGAAGGCGGATGAGCTGGAGAAGTTCTTTACTTCGCCGCTGACCGAGGCGGATATCGGCAAGATTTTGGAGACGAAAAAGCGACTCAGGGCGGAGGCGGATAGTGTGATGGGCAAGTCCTCCACCCCACGCGGAGTCGGTACGCCAGGCATCAACACCCCCACCACCACCGCCGAGGACGAGGTGAAAGCGCAGAGTCTGGAAGCGCGACTCGCCGCAGTCAACGAGCGTAATCGTGCGCTGGATCGCAGTAAGCAGTCCGACGTAGAGCGCAAGGCGAGGAACAACAAGCTCGCCATGGCTCAGGCGGCGAGGGCTCAACAGGCTCAACAGGAGAAGAAGGAGAAGGAGAAGGATGGCGAGACCGAGGGCGTACAGCTGACCAACGACAAGGTGGGGCAGAGCGGCAATGGGTTCGTGGCGGTCAAGAACTACGCGACGCTCGTCGAGGTTGACCTGGGCGACTTTTAACGTGCCGACGGAGGGAGAAGCGGGGTTGAGACGGGTAGCATTGCAGAAATTCAAGACGATCATTCTCACGAGTCTACGGATCTGACTCGATTGACAGCGAGATTGATTGTGGTGACATGGTTTGACTGATCGCGAGGTGAATGTCGACAGTAAAGAGTTGATCGACAGACAGCAAGGCGAACAACGACGACTCTAATTGATCTCGGGCGAGTGGACGACTCGGGTGGGTGCGAGGCGGTTGAGGAAGACGACGTGGCGAGAAGGTTGGCACGCACCGGACTGCGAGCGAGGCGCAGTCGAGCTTGATGACGAGAAGATGGAGTTTCGACCGGGTTTGGTCGTCGTCGATGGCAGACAAACTTGATGAACGGTGTCAGAAGGAGAGTGGCGTCAGCGCAATTGACGATGCGACAGACGAACGATCTAGAGCGACTCTTCGACCTTGATCTCTGCCTCGCTCTCCGCGGTCCTGTCTTGAGTCTTGTTGGCGTTCTCCTCCTCGTGGTCTCCGACGTCTTCGCAGGCAGACTGAGCTCCGTGCTCCTCGTTCTCCTTGTCGTGGTCAGATGCAACCTCGTCGTCTTGAGCTGCGTCCTTGGGCTGCTCTGCGTCGGAGCCAGGCACCTCCGACTGGGGTGGAGTGTCAGTCTCTTCTTCGGCCGCCTTCGTCCGAGCTTCCTCTTCTTCAGCCGCCTTCCTCCTCGCTGCTTCCTCCTCCTCTGCTTTCTTCTTGGCAGCGGCTTCCTCGGCTGCTTTCTTCTCCTCGGCGATCTTCTGCCTCTTACGGGCGTCCTTCTTCTCTTGCAAACGGCGTTTCTTGCCCTCCTCGCACGCTTTCTTGTTCTTGCCGTCTGGATCGGGCTTGTCATGACCAGCATTGTGACCAGCGTGTCCGCAAACTCGGCAGGTGATCTTGATGCATGCCATATCGCCATGTCGCTCGTTGGGTCCCGACAAGTCTTGAGCCGTGTGCAAGCAGAATTCGCAGAACTTGAAGCGACCAGGATACTCGAGCCTGATCAAGTGCTCTTCATCGAAGTGGAACCATCCGGGCCACTTCGACGCCCAACCGCCAAGATGCAGGCTCTTTGAAGGTGCCTTGATGCAGACCAACGCTATAACCTTGCCATTAAATGTCCAGGGCGTCTCCGACGACACTCTCGACTGAAGTTCCCACAGATCCACTACTTCAATCTGATGAGAAGATTCAAGCTTCTCGGTAAGAAAGGCCGGCAGCGCAGTGAGGAAGTCCTCTTTACGGGCTTCAGGAACATCCTCGAACCTGATTGGGTGCAACATGTCGTCAGTTTCGAAGCCAACATACCATGGGTCGCCCAAGGGCTGACCGTTGACTTTCCAGGCATGTACGATGGCAGCTGTGACAATTTGACTGGCTGCAACGTTTGCAGACGAAGTGAGGAAGGAAATGTAGGTACCGTCCTGGCCCCGGGTGTGATGCATGCCGGTGAAGACATTTACGCATGCGAGCTGCTTGTTCGGGAAAGCCAGTGAGAAAGCCTTGCTCATCTGCGCACGGATGGATTGCTTCCTTTTCGCGTCGAACTTCCTCGGGATGTGGTAGCTGACTAGGTTCAATGTCGCTACAAGGATGTTGAAGTTGTCCATTACCGACTGCCACTGTACAGCTGGACTGCCTCGAGAACTGGCATGTAGGACCCCCCTCTGCAGTGGGCGACTTGAAAGGTCAGCTTTGTACTGAATACTATTCCCATACTGGTCTTTATCGGGCCAGTCGGCTGCATCGTAGGTGTAGGGAGGCATGCTGGGCGGTTTAGTCGTCGAAACAAATGGAGTGTTAAAAGTCTGATCGGACTATATCGAGAGAAGAAAGAGGACTGATGTGCCAGAGAAGGAAGAAGCGTTGCGACGAGAGCTTTGCTTCCACAGCCATGACTGCGTCAATCACTTGTTCGAGTCGAGACTCAGCCAAACATGCGTCACGCACCGCTGCGCAGCCCCCACCGTGACTGCTTCAGGTGGACAATGAAAGGGATCTGAGCTCAGACCGAAATGGCGCTACTTTTCTATCATCACCTTGTATCTGTCAAAATCGGTCTCGACACAAAGGGAAAGCATGTACGCTACGCCCACTTGCATCACCTCTCGTTTGCCTGATCACACTTCTTCTAGCAAGTCACATCTTCCTGCCCACGTCACAATCTTCCGCGCGAGTCCCTCATCGAACGCAGAACAAGTGACGTTCACAAAGCAATTCTGTCGATGAGCGGCTATGTGATTGTTTCCTCGATCAGCATCAGGAATGGAGATAGATCGTTGCACCTGTTGAAGATGCGAGGTGGATCGGCTGGGAAAGAGGAAATCGTCTGCTGTCGCGACGCGTAAAGATGTATCACAAAGGGCCCAAGTGGTGCATGTGCATTTGGCGTCATTCGCACCGGCATGGCTCAGCCGCGTCTGTTGCCTGTGAATCTGGAGCTGCAAAGGCGAGTGCACAGACATGCGTCGATATCGATGACCGAATGGTATTCACATTGTTGTTCTTTCAAGACACGGTGTTAGGAGTTACAGGAGCGCTGGCGCTTTTGAGAGTGCAGAGATTTGTCGCTGTTACGGATGCTGGCAGTCGAAGGATCGGCATAGCGACTTGAACGGCTAAGGCTATCGACGTACTTTTAGTCGAAATCGAGATCGCAAGTGTCATGTGCGTTGCTGGCTGCTTTATCGTCCCCGTCAGGATGCTCTCCATCGCCGGTCTCCTCGTCCATGCCTGAGTTCGATTTGTTAGTGAATGCGGTGTCTTCTGAAGAAACAGGCTCTGCGGTGTCGCTTAGAGCATCTTGCTTGGCCCCTTCGCCGATTGCCTGCGTCTCCTTCGCTTTCTCTTCAGCTGCAGCCTTTCGTCGAGCGAGATCTTCAGCAATCGTCTTCTCCCAAGCTAGCTCCATTGCTGCTGCGGTCTCGCGTGCTTTCTCTTTTGCCACCTTCTGCTTGTATGAAGCGGCATTGGTCTCCTCGCAGTCCTGCTCCTCGCTGTCTGAAACGCATTTCGGGCAGCTCCTTTTGCACAAGCCGCAATAGACCTTGGGACAATCCTCGTCTTCGTGACGCGTGGCAAGGTCTTGGGACGTATGTGTACGGCTGTTGCTCATAAATAAGTTATATTTTTTCCGGATTCCGGTATTTTGCTTGCCGGCCCTCCTCGTCGCGAT
>JALBYD010000074.1:0-39620 GCA_023212685.1 Pseudozyma pruni
GAATTCGTCATGATCGAGAATCAGTGGGGCGACCTTCACAAGGAGAAGATCGAGACCATTCCCTTCGCTCGTCCGCTCGCTACCGTCTTTTCGCACTCATCTCGCGAGCCACCAGCAACCCAGGCCGAGGCTCAATCTATGCCTACAATCAATCTCCCGCCGGAATTGCTCAACAAAAGCAATGCCAACTCGAAGACGGCCTCCGCAAAGAGCAGCATCGTCAATGGCGGGGCACCAGCATACGGCAACGGCAATGCAAATGGAGCTGATCTTCCTCCCACTGGCGGACTCCCCATGCTGTCCGGCGTTGAGACCGAGCAGCTGATGGACTTGACCTTCTTCGACTATCGCTACACTCGATATGCACTTCACCCTCCCACCGGCCGTCTTCGCATGATCAAGGACTGGAGAGATCCGCTCTGGACCTCGGTCGCCGCCATCAACAACGGTATCAGCTGGGACGCCGAGAAGGACCGCACCACCATCTTCGGCAAGAACGCTATCGAGATCCAAGCCAAGTCTACCTGGCAGCTTCTCGTCGACGAGGTCTTGCATCCATTCTACATGTTCCAGATCGTCTCGATCATCCTCTGGTCCTTCGACAACTACTACTACTATGCCTTTTGCATCGCCGTCATCTCGCTGGTATCGATCTTTACCACGCTGCTCGAGACACGCCAGACGGTCAACCGCATGCGCGAGATGAGTCGCTTCTCGTGCGATGTTCGCGTCTTGCGCGAGGGCAACTGGCAGGTGCTCGACTCGAACGATCTCGTGCCGGGCGATGTCTACGATGTTGCCGAGCCTGGTCTGCTCCTGTTTCCTGCGGACAGTATCTTGCTCAGTGGTGACGCCATTGTCAACGAGAGCATGCTCACTGGAGAGAGTGTCCCTGTCAGCAAGATCCCGCTGACCACGCCTAGCATGGTCGGTCTGCACGCCGCTGGCACCGAGGTGACTGCTGATCTCGCAAAGCACTTCCTCTTCTCTGGCACTCGTATCATCCGCATTCGTGGAAGCGGCTCGAGCGACAAGAACGAGGCCGGCGCCCGGGCCATGGTCGTGCGCACCGGTTTCAACACGACCAAAGGTGCTCTGGTCCGCAGTATGCTCTTCCCCAAACCGATGGGCTTCAAGTTCTACCGCGATTCTTTCCGCTTCATCGGCTTCCTCGCCATGATCGCCGGTATCGGATTCACATTCGCTGCGATCAACTTTGTCAAGATCGGCATCGCTTGGCATACGATCGTCATCCGTGCGCTCGATCTGATCACCGTCGTCGTGCCGCCCGCTCTGCCTGCCACCATGTCGATCGGCATCTCGTTTGCCATCAACCGCCTGCGCAAGGTGGGCATCTTTTGCATTTCGCCCAACCGAGTCATCATCGGAGGGAAAGTGGACGTCTTCTGCTTTGACAAGACGGGCACACTCACTGCTGAGGGTCTAGACGTGCTCGGAACGCGAACGATCGATCTCAAGGCCGGCAGATTCAGCGAGCTGCACGAGTCCGTCGACGAGATGCCCGTCGGAGCAGGAGCCAAGAGCGACACGGATGCGCGCAAGATGCCTCTGCTCTATGCCTTGGCCACATGCCACTCGCTGAAAGTGGTCGACGGAGAGGTCATCGGCGACCCGCTTGATGTCAAGATGTTTGAATACACAGGATGGACGCTTGACGAAGGCAAGGACCGTTCGGCCAAAGCCACCACCAAAACAGGCACCGCCAAGAACGGCAAGTCGAAGCTCACGGAGCGACCTCCAGCGCTGGTGCAGACCGTCGTGCGTCCACCTGGCGGACAGGCATTCGAGGTGGAGGACGCGATCAAGTCGGGCCGCCACGCGCACTTCCTCGAGCTCGGCGTTCTGCGCACATTCGAGTTCGTCTCTTCGCTGCGTCGAATGTCGGTCATCGTCAAGCGTCTCAAGTCGCAGTCGATGGAGGTCTTCGTCAAAGGTGCACCCGAAGTGATGGCCGACATCTGCGACAAGGACACCTTCCCCGCCGATTATGACGACTTGCTTTCGTACTACACCAAGCACGGCTACCGTGTCATCGCGTGCGCGGGTAAGTCGATGGCGGGCATGAGCTGGATCAAGGCGCAACGCATGCGACGAGAGCAAGCCGAGAGCGGACTGCGGTTCCTGGGACTGATCATTTTCGAGAACAAGCTCAAGGAAGGCAGTGCGCCCGCGATCGAGGTGCTGAAGAACGCCAATATCGTCACCAAGATGGTGACGGGTGACAATCCGCGTACGGCCATCAGCGTGGCTCGAGAGTGCGGCATGGTTGGGCAGTCGGCGCACGTGTTCATGCCGACGTTTGTTGAAGGCGATCAACGAAGCGCAAGAGCGGTGATCGACTGGTCGAGCGTCGACGACGACCGTATCAAGCTCGATCCATACAACCTGCAGCCGCGCGAGGTGGACCCGCACGTGCTTGACCTGGAAGAGTTCGATTTCCAAGACTACCAACTGGCGCTGACCGGCGATGTCTTCCGCTGGATGATCGACTTTGCGCCCATCGAGACGGTGCGACGCATGCTCATCAAGGGCACCATCTTTGCACGCATGTCGCCGGACGAGAAGCACGAGCTCGTCGAGCGGCTGCAGGCCATGTCGTACACCTGCGGGTTTTGCGGTGACGGTGCGAACGATTGCGGTGCGCTCAAGGCGGCGGATATCGGCATCTCGCTCAGCGAGGCGGAGGCGTCGGTGGCGGCACCGTTCACGTCGAATCGCGGCGACATCTCGTGTGTGCTCGACACGATCGCGGAGGGTAGGGCGGCGCTGGTGACGAGCTTTAACTGTTTCAGCTATATCTGTTTGACGTCGCTGATTCAGTTCTCGTCGGTGCTGCTGATGTATTCGATTGGGAGCTCGTTGGGCGATTGGGAGTTTATGTATCTAGACTTTGCCTGTCTGTTCCTCAGCGTTTTCTCGGCGAGGACGGGTCCGCCGTAGAAGAGGACTCCTCGCTCGTCAATGCCCAGATTCATTGACGCTGAATGGAGATTGGGTGTAAAGTAAGATACAAATACATTTGTGCGTGAAGTTTAGACCTCTCCGTCGTTCTGCATGCTGCGCTCGACGGCCTTGTACGTCTTACTGCCGTGTTTGCGGCCCCTATTGCGTCTCGATCGTCTTGCGAAACGTTGGACGCCCTTGACGAGCTTTACGACGTACGGCGATAGGAGGGACTCGAAGACGAAGCTGAGGATGGTGTTGAGTACGACTGCTACGAAGAGGGCAATGTGGAAGCTGCGCGGGAAGGGGACTAGGCCCAGCAGATCCGCTACAAACCCTCCCGGCGTAAACAGCGCATACAGCGAGAAGAGGAAGAGCAGCGTCACGCTCGCCATCAACCACACGTTCGTTATCGGATTCTTCCTATACGGATAGCCCGTTGTATACACCAGACATCCCACTGAGTACTGGAAGGACGAGATGAGGAATACGGCGGTGTTTTCGGGGTTCGACGTGTTCAACTCTTCGTTTGGATCGATGACGGGCGGCGTGTACCACGGTTGAGAACGGACGTAGCAGAAGGCCCACATTTGGAAACCGCCGCAGATGGCCACCTGGCCGATTAGAGAGACGAGCACTTTGACGGAGACGAGGTTGGCGGTGGGCGCGCGTGGGTGGATAGGGGTGTGCATGTGGTGCGATGGCGAGGAGGAATAGTCGACCGCCGTGTTGGGTGCCATGGTGGAGGAAGACGGCGAACCCCGGGGCAGAGGTTGCAGTTCGTAGGTGCTGGGAGAGGCGATGCTTGCGATGGTGCAGATAGTTGGGGTCAAGCCTGTGTGTAGTGGAGGGTTGCTGGCGGCGTTGCGGCAACGATGGTGATGGCGAGCACGGTTGAGATGGAGGGTTGGTTGCAGCGATGATGCACACTTGCGTTCCAAAACTGAATTTTTCGGCTGTCCATGGTGGCAGGCTCGATCTGACAGTGCAAAAAAATCGGGTGGAATCTCGTCACTGCGCATCTCTGTCGGATGACGGCAACTGTGAATGCCCGAGTCAGCGAGCATCAGAGCACAGACCGACAATCACCTCTGCTGTCTATCTTCTCTTCCACCAACCACCATCGTCGAGTCTCCCTTCCTTTCTCGTTTGTCTGACCTGGTTTTCGCTTTTCCTTCCCTTGGATGCTGCGTACACTGTCGCTGCATACCTTCATCATCTCCCTGCTCGTTCTCCTCGTCTCAGTCCTCCTATATCGCGATCAACAGCGTTCATCCTCGCCCATTAGACCGTCAGGCATCTTCATCGACCAAGAGCTCTCCGACACTCACGCCTCCGAGCCCCCCACTGCAGCCGCTACCTCACCCAAGATGGCCAATCCGCGACCCAGGGTGCTACTCGTCAACGACGACGGACCACCCTCTCCCTCCTCTCCTCACGTCCTCGGCCTCTACGAAGAACTCACCTCCCTCGGATGGGACGTCTCCGTCGTCCTCCCCTCGTTCCAGAAATCCTGGGGCTCTATGCAGTTCTCCCTCCAAGGCCCGGTTGCGTACTGGTACTACTACCCTCTCAAGGGCAATTTCGACGGCAAACATCCGGGCACCGCCGAATCGTGGTCCCCCACCCGTCGGCCTATCAACTGCGACCGCGGAGAGATCGCCGAATGGATCCTCATCGACGGCTCGCCCACCACTGCGTCCAACTCGGGCTTGTTTAACCAGAATGCATTCTTCGGCGACTCGGCGGAGGAACGCGAAGCACCTGCTAGCACAACAACGCCGTTCGACCTGGTTGTTTCGGGTCCTAACTTTGGAAGGAATACAGGTACGGCGTTTGCGCTGTCGTCGGGGACGCTGGGAGCGGCGATGGCAGCCTCGCTCGCGGGCGTGAGGAGTATCGCCGTTTCGTTCGGACACTTCACCGCCAACCCTCCCACCTTTGCCGACCGCTCCCGCGCCCGTGGGCCCGGTCTCGACCCTCCCACCCTCCGAACCGTCGCCGCTCAAGCCAATACCTTTGCCGCCTCACTCATCCACCGACTCTACACCAACTGGGACAACGAACCGGATGTAGGATGTTATAGCATCAACGTACCCCTCTGCGAAACGGTTTCCCAGCCCGAGGTGGTATGGACGAGGATCTGGGAAAACCGGTACGGACCCCTCTTTGCCGCCGAAACCACCGCCAAGTATGCGGCGCCGCCCGCACCGCAACCGGCGACAGCACCGACGCCGGAGAAGGTGTTGCATTTCGCACCGAATATGGGCAGCTTGTTGGGGCCGAAGGTGCTGCCAGAGGGGACGGATGTTTGGGCGATTTTGAACGGGTATGTGAGTGTTACGAGGTTGAGGCCGAATTTCATGGAGGTGGATAGAGAGGGGAGGGGGTTAGATGTGCCTAAGTTGGGTGGGAGGGAGGAGGTGCGGAAAGAGGGGAACGCGGGCGTTGAGGAGAAGGAGGTGAAGGACACAGGGAAGGGGCTAGTGGACGGGTGGGAGGTGGGCATGCGTTGGAGGCTGTAGACTGCCAACCCCCACATCCTTAAAGTGTTGATGGATAGAACGCGGATCGAATAGAAGATGTCATTGCCAAGAAAGCAAGGTGATCATACATCAGGCTTGTCAGGACCCGACTGGGAAGAATGCACCTGCTTGTGCGTCTCGTTTGCGCCCGCATGCATGTGTGGCTTGTTGGCCGGCAGATCGATGTCCTGTCATCACACCCATCAACCACTCGTCAGCAACCTCTTTCCCATACACTAGTTCTGCAGAGGCGGTGAAACTTACATGAGCCTGAGTCTCCTGCCTCAACACATCGCCACCACGACCGCCGGTGTTGACATCGTCCCTACCTGCCTCTGGGTTAGGCACCGTGTTGAGTGGAACTTTGGGATCCGCCTGCATGTTGCCCCGGAGGGAGAAGTTGTTCGGCAGCGTACCTGCGACTTGTTGTTGTGGGCCGGTGGATGTTGGGTTTGACATTGTTGCTGATGACGAGAGGAAGAGATATGGTCTGGGCAGAAGCCGGTTGAGCTTGCAAGGACAGCTATATATACTCGAGCTCACACACCTCAACGAAAGGCGAAGGCCCTCGACGAGACGTCACACGAGGCCGCTGGGCAGAGCGAGGGAAGAACCTTATCCAATCCCATCAGCCGTTCATCGTGTCTTGCCGAACTCGGATGAGTGATCCTCCACACCAAGACGAGAGGATGCGCACAAAACGACAGGACCCTGGAGCTTCAGTCAGCGCGCACGATGCAGTTCTTGCAAAAGCGCAAAAGCAAACGTCAAAGACGTGAGATGATTTCACCGTTCACCTCGCCTGCAAGTCTTTCCCGCTATCTGCTCGGTCTTCTTGATCCGATCTGACTCGCAAGGATCGCCGCATTTCGACTGGTCAGGTCAGGGAAGTGAACGACTGGATTGAAGAAACAAATGCAAACGATGGACAGAAGAGTGACAAGACTACAACACAAGACAAGATCACGGGGAAAGCAGAACCACAACAGCGACGCAGCCAACGAGGGGATCACTCGTATCCAGGAACAGGGGTCAGCTCGGGCGTACCGGGAGCTCCAGGCTTGGAGTGCCTGGTCTCGACGAAGGCCTTGATGTAAGGGATGCCCTTGCTCTCGTCGATGCGCTTCTCGTCGAAAGCCTTGTACGCCTTGGCGATGTCCTCAAACTTGAAGCGGTGAGTCAAGATGAGCGTCGGGTCAAACTTGCCGGGCACGACGTACTCCTTGATGATCTTGTCGGTGTAGGCCTGCGTAGGAGCCTGGCCGCATCCCTTGAGCATGATGCCCTTCTCCATCAGAGCCCCGATGAGGAAGCCGTTGCAGAGACCAACGTAGTCGGCGATCACTGAAATGCGGCCAAGCTTGCGCGTAGCACGGATGGCCTCGTTGAGGTTCTCGGGGGTATCCGTTTCGAGCTGCAGCGTCTGCATGGCCTTGTGGAAGAACGACTTGGAGTAGCGGAAGCCAGCAGCGTCAAAGGAAACGTCGACGCCTCCGGGCACCTTTTTCATGATCTCTTCGGCTACCTTGGGCGTGTGGTCAAAGTTGATCGTCTCGACGTTGAGACGGTCCTTGACCCACTGCAGACGAGGCGCAACATTGTCGATGAGGATCACCTTCTTGGCGCCAAACACCTTGGTGAGCCACTGAGCGATGAGCTGTCCGATGGGGCCGGCGCCCCAGATGGCGGCCGTCTCGCCTTCCTTGAAGCCGATGTCGACGACAGCGTGGTAGGCAGTAGGCGTCACGTCGGCAAGCAGGATGGCCTTCTCGTCAGGCACCTCGTCCGGAATGTGGAAGCAGTTGACCTGGCCGAAGGGCACGCGGAAATACTCGGCCTGAGTGCCAGCGTAGCCGCCGAGCAGGTGAGAGTAGCCGAGGATGCCGCCGACCTTCTGACCGTAGAGCTGCTGCATGTCGGCGCTCTTGTTGGTGCGGTCGCACATGCTGAACTTCTTGTCCTTGCAGTAGCCGCAACTACCGCAGCCGATCGCGAAGGCGGCAACGACGCGGTCGCCAGGCCTAAAGTCGACCACCTTGGCGCCGACCTGGTGGACGATGCCAACGCCTTCGTGACCGATGATCTCGCCCTTCTCGAGGTTGGGGATGCGGCCGTGGAAGAGGTGAAGGTCGCTTCCGCAGACGGTGGCAGCCGTGGTCTGGACAATGATGTCGTCAGGGTCGACGATCGTAGGAATACGAGCCTCCGAGACGCGCACATCCTTCGGGCCGTACCAGGCCAAGGCCTTCATGGTGCCTTCGCCAGGCTTGTACTCGGTTGCGGTGGCCGTGGGAAGTGTTCCGCTCATGTTTGCAGTAAGTGGCGTAGTGAGAGTAGCGTAGATTGTTGGTCTTGTGTTGGAAGTGATGGTTCGATCGTGGACAAGGAAGAGCCAAGACGTGGGAAAGGGGATGCTTGACCTCAGTCCTCGCTGGTCTTATATATCACGGACAGGCTGAGCTCTTGCGCCGTTGTCCGTACAGCCAAGCAGTGTCGAGCTTGGATCACTTTGATAGCGAGTGACTTGCCTGTGACCGCCTGACTGAGCCGCAGCACGAAACGTCCGTGCGAAGAGCGCGCGCGTCTATCACACGACATCGCAGGGATGAGGGCTTAGTCACTGTTGCCCTCTGATGGCAACATCACGGGGGACTCGGTCAAGCAGCGCTATGCCGTTTGCATGTGGACGGGCCGACGAAGCAGATACACTGTGAGCCGCAGGCATTAGAGGAGCGGTGGGCGAAGCCAGGCTACGCTAATTCTCGGTGTGACAAAGAAGCATCGGTGCAGGAGGAGGAGGCATCAAAGGAGGCGTTCCGCTGTGACTGTCCGCATGAGGTGTTTTTTTTTCTCTGTTGGCTATGAGTCAGCCTCACCTTACTGCCAAGATGCCTTAAAGTTCCCCGAGAGCGGTCCAGTCCCGCTGCTCCTGCACTGATTCCGCCAGCGCTGGAGGCTATCATGTTCAGAGTGACCAGCCGAATCGGCCCTGTCAGGCTGGGCTGGGCTCGTGTGACGGGCAGGCTTCTGTCTGTGCAAGGAATCCATCCGAATTTGCAGCTCGCAAAAAGTGGGTTCGGAAATCAAGGCGGCAAAAATCGCCGCTCAAAAAACCACAGAGAGCCAAGATGTCGACCTCGTCTCGTCTCGTCTCGTCTCGTCTCGTCTCGTCTCGCCTCGCTTCGTTGATTCAGGCATCCGGACAAGCAGGCTTTAGCAGATCAAGGCGGGTACCATATGCGATTGCGAGATAGGACGTGACCTCGCCCATCGAAGCACTGCTCTTCACTCGCTCCAATCCGATTCTTCTTGCTGTGCTTGGAGGGCGATCTTACGAGCAGTGGAAGCTCGTGCGCGTGTCTTTGACCTCGAGTCGGGCTTGGATGCGCGCTCTCCCCGGACGACGTCGTCGTCGACAGGGGCAAAAGAGCTCTTCACCCGTTTGGGCTTCCTTGTCGGTTCGATGGTGGTGATGGGTGGTGGAGTTGACTCGCGCCGCTCGACCTTCTTCTTGCGAGGGGGCGAGGGTTGTCTGTCGACGCTTCGTGCCAAAGCCGCAATCTGGGCGTCTCGATCGCGATCGAATTCGACGGGCCATTCACCAGCAGCGACTTTGGCTCGTTGGTAGGTTTCGCGCTCCTCGGGGTCGGTACGGAAGAGAGAGGCCATCTCTCCAGCATCGAAAAGCAAGCGATCGACCTGATCGTCCGTTAGCGTATCGATGACATGGGCCGAAGGCGTTTTATTATTGTCATCGTCTTTGTGGCTGAGGACGCCGGCAGCCACGAGTTTGCTTTGGAATCGTGGCCAACTTTCCTCTTCGTCACTGTCTCCGCCCAGATCATCAAGATCAGCAGGCGGGCCGTTGATCGCCTCTGATGAAGAAGCCGAAACGAAGCAGTCGAGCTCGTCTTCGTCGATCTCCCGCGGTGCGACGTTCTCGTCGAGGTCGACATAATCCGATTCGAATCTTGGAGCTGATGACGACGTCGGAGTCGGTCCAAGTGCATGTAGCCGTGATTGATCGGTGTTTGAGCTTTCGGGTGGTACGTTGGGACTCTTTTGACAAACGGTGCCGCGCCATACTTCAAGGATGTCGAGGACGTGAACGATGACACCGAGGCGATCGCTAGCTCGTCCATGTGATTGCTGCTTGACACGCCGCCCCTTGCTGATGGGGGTTGCATCAGAAAGCCAAGGCATCTTGGTTGCCTGCTGCTTTAATGCCGTGCAAAGCTCTTTGTAGTATACGACGGCGTTTTTGCTCATGACGGCTTCGTTGGTGCTGACGGCAGTTGCAGTGTCTGGAGGATGATGCAGGGTAGGGTCGAAAGCGATGGCGGCGTGAGTACAGCGGAAGATCTCGACGACAGGCGCTACAGATTTGAGATGTGCTTCCATGGCGAGGACGACACTCGCAAATGCAGCTAGCTGCGCCGGAATGGAGGGCGGGCTGGTCCGGTTCGGCCACCAGAACGCGCATAGGTCGAGTGCCGTGGCCTCGACAGCTGCTAAGGGGCCGTCGTCGATGATTCGTTCTGCAGGGTCCGGTCTCGATCCGCTCGCCGTTCTGTGTGAAGCTTTCTGAAAAGGCTGCAAAAACTTGGCAACGGTCGTATCGAGAGCTGTCAACTTTTTGTACACCAAGTGGAACTGGAAGAAGGCGATGACACGAGGCAAGTAGACATCCGGATGGGCGAGCTTGACGTTTTGGACTGCGCCTTTGACAAGCAGATGGAGCTGTTTAAAAGCGCGGCGGACCTTGAGGAAAGGCAACTGTGCAGCGGCGGAGACCTTCTCGAGGTCGATACGAACGCCTTGACGTCGCAGGACAGCGTAACAGCACGCGGCAGCGAGACACAGCGCGTCATTGCCCCAATTCACGCGACGAGGCACAAGGCTTGGGGGCATGTGACTCGAAAGGGAGGTCAATGTCACTTGGCCGTCTTGGTTGATAGCAGGAGACTCCTGCGATTGCTTGCGAGACTTATCTCTGGCGCGCTGGAAGAGGAAGTCGACCTGGTCGAACACGGCAGGGTGTCCTAGGATCTTGAGTGTGCCTTGTGTGTGAGCATCCACTTCGGCTTTGCGCTGCGCATCATAGAGCTGACGCTTTCGTTCGGGATCGTTGGACCAGAAGGAGCCTACAGGACCCAGTTGAAGCGAATCGGCGATTTGGTTATGCTTGGATCTGCCAAGTGAGTATAGCGTTCCAATGTTGTCGTCAGGGTCATGGAGGAATTGGAGGTCATGCGAGACGGTGGCGCATTCCGAGCATATTGTCTGGCCTAATTCGACCACCGTGCCTTGAGGTTCACATGATCCGCAGCTGGGACAGGCTCGTTGCATGATGCTGGAGATGGCTTTCCAAGTATCACCTCTGCAAGCGCAGCGAGACAGCTACCGCTTCACTGCATGACATACTTGCGCCCCGACCGAGAGATCTAGACGTGTTGCAGCGATCGGCCTCGACGGCCGTTGCGAATGGTGTCGATAGAGCGTGTGGTCAGATTAGTGAAGGATGCGAGCAGGTGAGAGACAGATAGGAACAAAGGCAAAGGCTCAGTTCGCTTCTCATGCAGCCAACATCAAAGTTGGACCCTGGAGCGGAAAAATGCGACTTTGTTACGGCGAAACAACTGCTCTGCCAGCAGGCCCGCCAAAAGCCTGTTGAGGAGCCAAATTGGATCACGACACGAAAAGATGATGAAGCGAGAAGAAAACGGCTCTGTTGCGGTTGGGCGTTAAGCTTTTCAGGTGCGCGTTGTTGCTGTGGAACAGCTGAATTGCATCAATGAGGATCGGTCACATCCGCTCGCTTTGCTGCGACATCACAATCCACCACCTCATTCCATCGGCACTGCCGCCTGTCTCTCGCCTTGCGCCAGGTCTCAGCCTCTCTCGGTGCTGCGTTTCAGCTTCGTCGGCCTAAGCGATCTAGGCTTTGCCCTCTTTCACGCCGAGCACACCACACAGCCCCGCTTCGCATCCTCTCCGCTTTCTATCTTCGACTCGAGAGGCTCGGCATCGCCGCACACGACTCTGCATCAAGACAGAAGACGGACTGTCGGCACAAGCTTCGGATCTCCTCAGCGCCCTCCAACGACGGTCCCGTCTTGCTTGCGAGCTGCGCAGTTTATGCTCTTGAGCTGACTCCCACATTTCATCTCTAGGCGGCATCTCCGATTGGCTGGCACATCCGAGATCCTCGCTCATGTCGTCGTATGCGCAGCACGCCTCGCCTGCGGGTGGCGCAGCCTATGGAGCTGCTAGTCCAGGCGTCATCCGCAGTCAACACCTCCCTTACGTCTTACCACAACAGCAGCAGCAGCCAGGCCCCGGCATGCCAATGCTACCGTATGGACAACATCCGCAGCAGCACCCCAACTATCCACCACAGCAGTCCTTCGCCCTCGCCGCCCACCAGTCCCGACCCATCGCAGGCCTGCCTTCGCACGATCGCAACGTTCACGCTTCGCAGATGACCTCGCAGCGTGCGCAACTCGGTCCAGCCAAGCCTCAGACGCCGTCGTCCATGATGCAACAACGTCCCAGCTCGACAAGGATACCACACATGCCAGGCGATCCTGCTGCCTCTTTCAAGCGCCTCAAGATGATTGGAGACGGCTTCGAAGCGCAATACCTCGTAGCAGGCCCCAGCAATCGCATTCTCCTCTCGCTCAAGTCAGGCCTTCCCTCGCAGATCGATTGGGCCTTGTCTCGGCTCGTTTCGCTCACCGCCAACCATCGCGATCAGGCAGCTCGCGACTTTACTCTCGACAGCGTCCCAGGACTAGCGGATGCTTTGTTATCCTTCGTGCGCCGAGTTCATGCCGCTCTCACCGGCCAACCTCCTTCACAGTGGGCCGCTGCCTACTTCGAACAGCCCACCGAGACTCCCGACGTTGGCATTGGCGCTCCCGGCGATGGAGGTCATCAGGGCATCTCGACCTATCAGTCCACCCTCGCAAAGCGACCCGCAACCTCGATTGTCGCAAGATCGGCTTTCAACCCATCTTTGGACGTGTCGCATGCCGCTCTCATGCGGAGAGCGCTTGAAGCAGCCTTGTCGCTCCGCAATCTGATCAACCACAGCACCAACGCGCGCAATCTGGCCTCCATGAAAGGCATGTTCGCCTTGATCCGCGACGTGCTGCGTCTTCCCGTCACAGCTGTGCAGACACGGAATCGCGAGGCACCAACGCCGGCGTCATCGGAGCCAGAACACGAGGACGGATGGCTGGAAATCGAAGGCATCGCAGAGTTGCGCCTCTACTTTCTCGACATTCTCGAGGCCTTGTCGGCAAAGATGCCATTGACAAGGCGAGCTGCAAGCGTGTCAGCGCCGTCACAAGCGCTCACAGTCGTAAACGGATCGGACGCGCACAAGGCAGAGACTGCCAGCTCTGGCGACGACATTTTTGCGACGCTTCTCTCCTTGGCGCTCCACTCGAAGGATCGTGCGTTCCTTCTAGGCTCCCTGCGCTGCTTGGCGACGTTAGCGGCCAACGAGCGCAATGAGCTCGCCTTTGTCGAAGTCACGCTTCCCGATGGTCAGCTTTCTCCAGGTCTTTTGCATCGCTGCGTGGAGCTGCTGCCTTTGACCCAGGACGTAGAACTGCTCGAAGCCGCCCTCGAATTACTCTATCAGCTTGTATGCATCGGCAACAACGCCATCAAGATCGCTGCGCCGCAGGCTGCTGCGCAAACAACGCGCGCGGCGGTGCAGAAGAACGGGATTACCAAGCCACACACGGCACAGACAGCCAGCACGCGTGCTAACGCCAACACAGCTGCCCTCATTCGCCTTTTGTCCCGAAATCTCCAGCTCGGACGCATCATGTGGGAACGTCTGATCCCACTCAAAGTGCCCGCATCCTGGTTCTTGAGCGTACCGAACCGGCAGGCCGAGGCAGTCGATCGTAGGCGCGAGCTTCAGATGCGGATCGCCAACGAGACGCCGCATGAGCGAGCCAAGCGCAAGAAGCTCACGCCGAAAGAGCGCAAGAGTCTGCTCGGTCTCAAAGAACCGGAACGCGGCATCGCGTGGATGAGGATGGTCTTCGAACGCGATGAAACCCAAGAGGTCACGCAAATGGAGTTTTGGACTGCCTACAAGGAGGAGTTCAGTCAGCACAGCGATGGTGTGCCATTGCAGCCAGCCGCCGAGCTCATCCGCGCCGTCAGTCAGGTGTTTCCTCAAGCAGCAGCCATGGTCGTGCCACAGACAGAGACCACACCGCAGCGTTTCGTTATCCGAGGCATCACTATCAAGGACAGGGACATCGATCTGCTCGAACCTTTCCGCTGCCACTGGTCGACCTGTCCAGCTCCGGAAACCAACTCGCTCGAGTCGCAGCGAAGCCATGCCAAGGCCCACGCCCAGTATGCTGCCGACGGGCGCTGCCGATGGAAGCGTTGCAACTTTGATGCCCGCGGCTCTTTGACAGCAGCTGGTACGGAAGAGCAGCAGCAGTCGCTTGTAGCCCATGTGCTGACGCACATCCGATCCGACGAGACCAGCTCAAGTCTGGCAAGGAAGAAGAAACGAACGGGAATCGTTGTTGACGACAGCCTCCGCGTTGTCTCGGGTGCCCAACACACAGGCGAGCCGGCACAGCTCCTCACAGCTCGGACATCCAATGGTGCACGCACCTTGCACGGGAAGAGGGACTCAGACGGCGTCGAGACTGCCTTTACACTGGGCAAGAGCGCTAGCCGAGCCACGATGCGAGCGAATGGAGCTGTCAATGGCACGATGGCGCCATCGAGTGCGACACCCTCGGACGGTACGATCGATAATCCTGGCACGTATCTGTTGGATGTGACGCGTACACCCACAGTGGGCAACGAAGACAACCTTTCGCCACAAGGACCGGCGTTCACCTCGATTCTGATCCTGCGTATGCTGACAAGAAGGGCGGCGTCTCTGCTGCAGAAGGCAGGATCCAAGCGAAACGAGCAAGACGAAGACGAGGAAGATGCAGCCGCTATCCGAGGCCAGGGAGACGAAAAGTTCGGACTGCCACTGCCCGCTAACTTCGGCTCCACGGATCGAGGTAGCAAGCGAGGCCAGACCGAAGACGGAGAGACACCTGCGCAAGGCGATGCTGGCCACCTGTCGGCGCTGGACGAGGACGAGGAAGACTACGAGACTACCGAGGCGTGGGCAGTGGATGCAGCTACGCGGTTGCTGGATGCAGTCGAGGGTGTCGAGGAGGAGTTGATGCATCACTCGTCGCAGAACGATATTCTTTCGTCGTACATCAACGAGACGCTGCTGGAGCTGCGCCGACGACCTTCTCTCGCTCGCTCGAGGCTGTCATCCAGTCAGCTGGATCCGAGAATGCGGTGAGACGGCAAGCCTGGTCTAGCTTCGTGGCGATCGCAACTCGATTAGTGCAGCATTCCAATCAATGTCTATCCGTTTGTGGCCTTGCAGGCTGCAATCGCTGTGCTCGAGTGTGAGTTGAGCTCGTCGTGGTGTCTGTTTGGCGTTAAAGATCTGCAGTTGACTTGTGGCTTAAACGTCTGTCGATGGACTGCAGCCGTCTCGGTGATGTTGCAGAGAAGGCCCGGAAAAACGCGCAGCAGGCAGGCCATGTGAACGGACGGCGGGTCCAAACGCGCCGACCCGCGATCTGAAATTCAGGGTGCAGCACGGGCGTTGTTCTCTTGCTGGCTCCTTCCTCTAATCACATCACCATCACCATTACATCGTGCACCCAGCGTCACAGCGTCTCTCTGGAAAACAGAGCGCTCATTCGCATCTACCCTCCCAGCCTAACCATCTCATGGCAGCAGTGTCGGTACTTACTTCTATCAGTCCTGTCGTCCTTCTCAGCGCAACGATGGAATCTTCCGGTCTCTCCTTCTGAACAGCGCGCGCCTAGCAATTCGCTCTGTTCCACTCAACCGAGCCACTCTTGACGACATCGCTATCACCCTCTGCTCTGCCGCATCGTATCAGGATGGCCACGCACAGTCCAGCTTCTTCGCCGACAGCGCACGTCAACAAGTGGTCGGAGCAGCAGGTCGCCGACTGGCTCTCCACCGTTGGACTCAACAAGTATGCCAGAGACTTCAAGTCCAACGGCATCACTGGCGATGTACTCGTTCTGCTCGATGACGAGGCGCTCAAAGATGTCGGCGTTGTCACCATCGGCCAGCGTCTCGCGCTTCTCACTGCTATCTA
This sequence comes from Pseudozyma pruni, assembly GCA_023212685.1. Taxonomy (NCBI): domain Eukaryota; kingdom Fungi; phylum Basidiomycota; class Ustilaginomycetes; order Ustilaginales; family Ustilaginaceae; genus Pseudozyma; species Pseudozyma pruni. The sequence goes on from JALBYD010000074.1 coordinate 15,685, forward strand.
TCGCCTGAAGCAACAGTATGGCATTCCTATCCAGGAGGGTGACTGGGTCCCTAAAGCGGTCGAGGCGCAGGAGCACTCCTCGAGCAATCTCGCAACGGCGCACATGGCGACCGCGCTTCGTCAGCGAGACGATCGCATCCGCCTTCTAGAGTCACAGATCCTTCGGCTCGCCGACTACCTCGCTCGCTTTCAGCAGGACATGGCATCGGTTGCAAGGCACGTCGGCGTCAAGGCGCACTCGATAGACACGCCCATCACGCTGGTATCTAATTCGCTCTACTCTCAGCACTCATCGGACGGGAGCGCCGCCTCTATGTCTGCATTTGGCTCCAATCCCGATCTGGCTTCGACGGCCGCGTCCAGCTTGCCCATGGAATCGCCAACCTCTCGTAATATTGCGGGTCTCGTCTCACCCACGCGCACCGGCTTCCCGTACAACGCTGGTCATGCCATGAGTGGCTTCAAACCTGCTACCTTGACGTCTGCGAGATCCAATAGCATCGGCGGGCCGTCGCCCATGACGCTCGCCATGTATGCCGCGAGCTCGTCCAACGCCGCGGGACCAGGAGACATCTCGCCGACTCAGCCCGCGCCTACAAATACGGGTCCACAGTCGACGTTCCCACATCAATCGCAACCTTTGAGTGCGGGTGCCTCTTCTTCCATGGTCAGTCCGACACGTCGACTTGCACATCAAAACTCTCTGGCACAGCCGGACTCGGCGGGATCTTCTCGCCCTCGCGCAGGCTCTTTGGGTGCAGCAACCGCGCTGTCAGCCACAAGCACGTCGCCGTTCGCCAGCAGCGCAAACGTCAGCAGCGGAAACAGCACCGGCACCAGCACCGCGAGCACGAGCAGCACAACAGCTAGCTCTGCAACGGAGCGCGACGAACGCAAGGAAACATCCAGCAGCGCTTCAACCGAACCCAATCCCAAGTCATCAGCGGCGGCGACGGCTTTGGCATCCACGTCAGCAGCCGCCAACACTGGCACGTCCGACAGCAATCCGTACAAGTCGTTCCGCGTCACGCTCGACGATCCGTGCTACAAGGTGCTGCCGGCAGCGCTCAAGAAGTACAAGATCAACGACGATTGGCGCAAGTACGCGCTCTTCATCTGTTACGGCAAGACGGAGCGATGTCTCAGCTACGACGAGAAACCTCTGCTGCTCTTCCAGAAGCTAAAGGAGAACGAGCAGAGTCCGGTCTTCATGCTTCGTCATATCCGTGACGTCAAGTCGCCTATCGCCATCGCGGAGGCCAAGGCGACGTCGAAGCTGCAAGAGCGGGAGAGCGAGGGTAAGGGGTCTCCAAAGAAGGCTTCGGCTCCTCGTGCCGATCGACGCCGTATCATCGCTGGTGCGCCACCAGCTGGTGCTGTGGTCACGAATGCGGCGAATCCGGTCGAGGTCGGACCTGCTGCTGACTTGCCCGAGCGCAACAAGGTGGCGAGGACGTACGCCGTTGCCATCTACCCGTACATGCCGGAGCGCGATGACGAGTTTGACGTCAATGTAGGCGACACGTTTGTCGTTATCAACAAAGCAAAGGGGTGGTGGATCGTGCAACGCGATGCCAAGGGGGACGGTGCGGGCGACATTGTCTACAGCGTTCCTGCTGGCGAAGCAAACCCAGGCGACGATGAGGGCACCACCTACTCCAACTACCGCGCCGAGCACGCCTCAGGCTGGGTTCCAGCCGGATGCCTCCTCGAGACGAGTCGACCTCTCGGCAGCATCGTCGACACCGACGCCGCCCCACCGCACATCCGCTCTGGACCCAGCACGATTTCGAACCCGAGCACGCCCACCGTCTCGGCGATCAACGCGGGCAAGCTCGACACCAAACGCGCCGCCATCCCGCCTACGCTCATCACCTCGACCAGCACACCGGGCGTGATGCTGATGGATTATCAGAGTGCGGAGGGCGATCTGGATCTGCGCAAGGACGAGCGCTTGCGCGTTTTTAAGCGGTACAACCACTGGTCGTACTGCGTTCAGGAGGGCGAGGGCCATGCGAGAGGGTGGGTGCCGAGCTGGTATATCGGCAAGCTGCCGTCGATGGGTGGCGTGGCAGGAACGGCGGGATTGAGCAAGTCTCCGTCGAGTAAGGGACTGGGAGGGTCCGCGAGTGGGGATGCGGGAAGTGGTGCTGGGGTGGGCTCGCCGGGTTACGATGCGAGTGCCGGGCAGGAACGAGGTGGACAGGCGGCGGCTGCGTCGGTGTAAACACGAGAAATGCCACTGTCGTTCAAGACTTGCACGAAGCCAGATGTGTGCGTGTATGTGTGCTCGGAGGTGATCAAGCTGAGAGCCATGGCGAGACGAAGATGAGGGTGGCCGTGTTTGACTGTTATCTGCGAAATGCAGTCAGGGTCTATGGATGTCCAAAACGGCCAACCAACCGCACGTGAACTACGGCAACCGAGTTGGAATCCGGCTTGCAGTTTTTCAGTTGTGGAAAGGCATAGGACGTGTGTTCGATTCCTTTGGGTTGTGGGCATATTGAAATTTGGGAAGAAAGACTTGAAAGAAAGCGCGAAGTTGGGCTTGGCCGACGCATTTAGGCTCTAGGTCAAGTATGCAAACGTATCGACTTCCTTCTCCTTCGAGACACAGAGCAAACGAAAATGGAAATTCCTCGTAAGATTTTCTCCTCGCAGCAGAGCACAGCTGTGTGCGATTGACGACGCTCTCACTGTTCTACCAAATAGCAGGTACACAACTTGACGCAACAGAATTGCGGCTTGATGAAGGCGTTCCGATTCCAGGATAGGAGCTGCCCGAGAGACGCTTCGTAGTTCCTCACTTTTTTTGCTTCCCTTTCAGAGACTCATCATCAAGTGTCGCTTGTGAGACCTGGACCGACCATACTCTCATCGAGGTGTTTGAGCTGACACAGAACTCGGTGCTGATGATGTTCTCTTCAATCGAGGAAGACAGTGCTGGTGATATGACAAGGTTCATTAATGCATGCAATGAAGAAAAGCAACGGATGTATGACTGTGGTACAAGAGAGATGTCTAGATATGATTGTCCATTCGTGGTTACGCGCCAAGAGGTGAATGGCTACAACCTCTTCTCGATCTCTGCCAACTTGGACGGATGTTGCTGCTGTGGTCTCTTCTGCGCGTTCTGCGCCAACTTGCCATCGGCCAGTTGCTGGAAGTACATCTGCAGATCGGCCTCCATCATGCCATCCGCCGCGTCCTCGTCGGACGCCTTTTCGGCCTTGCTCGAGTGGAACAACCTCTCCAACTCGGCCATCTTCTGCTGCCTATCCAGCTCCGGGTCGTAGTACCTGTGACGCTTGAGCACGACACGTTCGTAGAACGACAGGTGTCGCGGGTGGATGGCTACGCCGTGGTAGTCCTGCTCTCGCCCCTGCACGACGCACTCCCAGTAGCGTTCCTGTTCGCGCAGATCGAGACCGGTGGTGTCCGGGATGAAGACCATCGTCAACACCCACCCGAGCAGGCCGAACCACGAAACCACCCAGAACTTGGTTCTGTTCTCAATATAGTTGTACAGAATCGCCGGTGCCAGCGCGCCGAGCTTGCCGACAGCAGCGGAAACGCCGTGCGAGGTGGCGCGGATCGAGGCCGGGAACACCTCGGCGGCGAGGAGGAAGGTGGTCGAGTTGGGACCGAACTGGTTGAAGAACGACGACATAAAGTAGATCGCCTGGAACGCCTTGATACCTCCACCGGGCTTGGTGAGCGGGTTGAAGAGCGCGGCGCCGATGATAAAGAGGATGAAATCGGCAATGAAGCCGTTGGCCTGCATCCACTTGCGTCCGTACTGCTTGTGGTCGATGAGAAGCGCCGCGAGATAGTAGCCGCACAGCGAGATGATGATGTTGTACAGGTTGTACAGCCAGGTCGTCTCGAGTCCGCCGCGGTTGCCAGTGATGATGTTGATAAAGATGCCTGAGAAGATCTTGTTGCCGTAGAAGAAAAAGTCGTTGGCGAACCAGCCGAGCGCCGTGCCCACGAGACGGTGCCAGTAGTGGTTGAGCGAGAGCTTGAGCGACTTGACGTCGTAGCCCGAGGTGCCGAGTCGCTTCTTGGCTTCCTTGAGCGCCGCATCCTGGTAGGTCATGCGGTAGTAGCGAATGTAGGCGAGGTAGAGCGTGAAGACGGCGATGATGCCGAATTGAACGCGGAAGGTCCACTGGGTCGAGGTGGTCGAGTAAGGAGCGTTGAGCGAGCCGTGGAAGATGAGAAGGCCGATGATGAGCACGGCCTGGTTGGCGAGTTGGCCCCAGCCCTGCATGAGGAAGGAGAGGGCAACCTTGCGTCCACGGTGCATTCGGTCGCCCGTTGTGGCAGCTCGTCCGGATCCGGTGCCCTCCATGGCTCGGGTCGAGGTCATGGGGTATTCACCGCCGACACCGATACCGTAGATGAAGACGGACCAGGCGTAGCAGATGACCCAGCCATTGAGCGAGGTGCCCCACATGGCGGTGAGCATCACCGATCCGAGCGTCATGATCAGCGCATCTTGGACCATACCGAAGCGACGACCGATCCAGTCACCCTCGATACCGACAAGGATCTGACCGACAATGATACCAACAATCTCGAGATAGTCGATGGCGTGCAACCAGCCTTCGTTACACACCTCGTGATTCTTCCAGCAAGCGGGCCAGACCGCCTTGAACAGTGGGGTGAGATTGCCCACGGAGAAGAGGGTGTATCCTTCGACGAACAGACCGAGACCGGTGATGACATAGTTGTTGTAGTAGGCACGAAGCGGCGAGAGGGGATCGCGCTTGAACATGCGACCGATCTCGCCGAGTTCACGACGGGCCTCTGCGTTGGACTGGTTGTTGATCCATTTGGTCTTTTCCCAGAAGGGGAGGTCGGCCCAGTAGGTCTTTGTGTCGTCGGTGTACGAGTCGGCGGGGAAGAGGGTTTCGTCGAGCACGTGAGACTGAGCAGCGCTGGGGCCGGGGGCGTGCTCGAGCGGTGGTGTCGAGGCGGAGGACTGTGAGTGTGTTTCGCCGGCGTCACTGGACGAGGCGGCCGACATCATCTCGGTGTGTGGCTCAGCCATGGTGAAGATGAGCGACAGCAATCAATGGGTCGACCGTGAATGGGAGGACCGATGGATGATGTGTCGGGGAGGGAAAGATGGTGGGGATGGCGTGACTTGAAAGTGGGAGGAAACAAGGCAAGGCACACCCTTATGAGAAGTCACATCACACATTGCGCCAACTACGCGGAACCAACCACGGCAGGACGGATGCTCCCATCCAGCCAGAAATGAGAAGCACTCTCTCGGATGTACCGGCGACGTAAAAGTTTTTCTAGCCACGGCTGCGCTCCTTTCCGCAGGGCAGCAGCACCAGCGCCGAACGAGCCAACGGCTAGGGAAAAAAAAAAAGGAAGAACAGAGCGGTGCGGCACGGCGGAGTTCACGAAGAACGGAGAATTTTTTAATTTTCAAAAAAAAAGAAAAAAGAATTCCTGCGCAAAGACAATCCAGAAAGCCGGTGCATCTCTCAAGGCGGCGATTTGAGCGCAATCAATCTCAGAGTCATCACCAGCGAGTAGGCTGTCTCACGCTTGCAGCCGAGAGAAGCTCGCAGGTCGGGGCTGGCCTCGTCGACAGTAATCACGAAGAGTCACTGACTCAGTTCCTCAACAAGCATACTCACCAGAGTCAAGGTGGGCGTAAGAGGCTTTCGCTGCGGTGACGAGGTTCTCGACGACGGCTCCACCCAAGACACGATGTGGACCCCCACTCAGTGAGCACGTTCTTGAGCTTGATGATAAAGCCAGCTTGGGTTGGTGCCTGCCTCTATAAGAGATGATGACAGGCGCGCTCGTTGCACAGATAGAAAGCATGACGCTTCCGACAATGACAAGCCGCCTTCTCACTCCTCCCTTAAGCCCGCTCGCTGCCAGCCTCATCGGATCGATCCTACAGCTCATAGACTTGAGAATTGGGTGTTCGAGCTGGACGACAACGAGCGCTCGAAACGCCGGGCCGTCTACACCGATGCGGAAGTCGGTAGCCTGGAGTGTGAATCTCTAAACGAGCCTCGCTTGCAGGCCAGACAATTCCAGCTGCAGAACGCTTCTCGGATTCGAAATTCCCACGCTGCAGATTGGCTTCAAGGCGTTTGCTACTGTGGCGCGCTCTCGGAGAGTTTCCCGCTCGCCACCACAGTCGCCCATTTTGACTCTCTGCCTGCACCTCTTGAGTTCCGGTTCGATTCCGCTTAGGCTTGCCTTGCAGCAGACTGCATACGAGTTGAGGTCGTGTGACCTCTGGCAACCTCGAGAGATGCCGACATGAGGGCAGGGGAGGATCAAATCGGATCTGCCTTACGATTTCGATAGCGACAGAGCCGCTTCTCAGCCTGGGAGAAATCCGTCTCGGGTTCTCCTACAGTCTGAGCCGTTGTTCTCCAAGATCGAGCTTCGGCAGGTCCGCCGCCCCCACCCACTTCACTGGCTCGAGCCATTGATCCAAGAAGGAGCATGAGGATAGGAGACGAGGCCCACCGCCATGATGACGATATCCCAAGCACTTTTGGCTCACCATTTTTCGTCGTGGTGCCCTTCTTGACGTCTAGCCGAGCGCACGTTCTTGCTTTGCATGAATCAATTCAACAACGTCAAAACCTCGGTACCCGACAGCCTTGCTGCTGCCGTTGCTCGTTTCTGATGACCTCCTTGCCATCAAGCGGCTAGGTCATGTAGCTTGCCTCGGAATTAGTTCGCCGACTACTTACTCGCATAACACATGCTGAGCTGGCTTGCGGCATCCTATGACGCAGACATCCACACATTGCCTCCAGCGACATGAGTCCGACCCGGACGGCGAAGCGTTGTCGCTCAATCTGTTGGCTCTCTGCCTCTCATCTGAGAACGTCGTGCCTGAAGCGCAACGCAGCTGCACCACAACATCTCGTGCCTGTGTATCGCCCCAACCGGTACCTGACGTTTGACCAACGTCAAGACCGCAACGCTTGTGCCTTAAATTAAGCCGCAGCCGCAACTGGCTCTGGTCGTCATATGCCGTCTACGTTGCAGAGATTCTGCGCACGTTCCGCAGGCCTGTCAGACGTGTTTCCGGAACATCTCCCCATCAGCCTCAATCGTGATGACGTGGCTGGCCTACTTTTGAGCTGGTCCATGTCAAAGACCACGCCAATGGCTTCAACAACCCGACCCAGAAATGGCAAGCCTCGCGTACCTATTGCGATGGAGCCGTTCCTTACAATGCATCTGATTCGCCGCAGTCGACGGCTTGTAACACACACACACTGATATCGCTTCGTACGCTCGAGCCTGGTCTCGGACCTTCTGCTGGCCGGTCGTCGCTAGGATGGTCGTCCTATGCTCAGCTCAGAGATCTTTTTCATAGTGAGCTAGTTGGGCACGTGTACAGGTCCTAGTTGGCGCTTTGAGCCCCTGCTCCTCGACGTCGAGCTGGACATGTCTCTCCACGACGGTAATGCAGTCGTCCAGGATCATTGGCTCACGAATATCACACAGTATTGCAGGCAGAGAGTATCAATTTCGATCTAGATAGTTGATCCCGAGGCCGATGTGGTCTCAAGGCATCAAACCTCGAATGTTGGCGCTCTTGACGCTACCATCTAGGATGAGCTCCGAGAGCACATTGCCCGTTCCCAGCGAATTGGTGATGCCCCAGCACGAATGCCCCGCAGCGACATAGATGCCGTCCTTGCCGCCAATGATAGGGTTGCCCGTTCTGTTGCTGACCGGAAGGTAGCATGCTTGCTTTGCGCGCAGCGTTGCTCCAGCATTCAGATCGAGCGAGGAAGGCGACAGCACCTTGCTTTGCTCGAGTAGCGCGGTGATCTTCTTCTCGTCAAAGCCAACCTCATCGGCTGTATCTGGCAACGGGACGTCGTCCGAGCCGCCGCAGACATAGGCGGTACCGTCTGGGCGGCAATACAGCTCTGGCGCGCCGGCCTTGCGACCACCAGGGCCGTACGCCATGTCTGTGAACAGGCAGTCCGCTGTGAGTGGCTTGTGCGACTCGATGACTACGCTGTGCGCTCTCGAACCGTCGATGGAAGAGGCCGACTTGAGATGCGCCGGCATAAGGCTGCGAGGGAAGAGTAGTGTGATGAGCGATCCTGTCCATGGTCCGGCGGCGATCACCAGGTCATCCACATCAATGGCCTTTGTGTCTCCCGAGACCGAGTCGTTGATCTCTACCTTGTCTATCTTCTGACCGTCCTGGAACTGCAATCCTGTGGCTCGCGAGTTGAGCAGCACCTCAACGCCTGCCTTTCGCGATTCGTCCACCAGATGCTGCGTCAATTGACCTGGATGGACTTGCGCCGTGGTGCCTCCACCGCCCATGTTGGAAGTCGAGCGTACAATGTCGCTGTCGAGCCAGTCGATGGCAGACTTTGCTTTCTTGGGCTTGTCCTTGAGGTTCGAGTCGACATTGACCTGCCATGTTTCCACCTCTCTGTATCCCCACTTTTGGTGACCGCCGTCCTGGTCGGCGAGCTGACGGTGTAGCTTATAGCTGAGTTCGGCTAGGCTGGCAGTGGCAGCACCGTGCCAGTCGAGAGCGAGAAAGCCGCCTGCCTTGCCCGAGGCGGCGGGTGCGGGGGCCGCCGATGCTTCGATGAGGGTGATCCGCGTTGCGTTCGCCGCGGCCCGCGAGAGGTAGTAGGCGATACTGGAGCCGACAATGCCGCCGCCGATGATCACAATGTTGCGGGTAGGTTGAGTTGCGGACGTCATCCTTGATGGTGAGTGATGCGCAAGATGACCTTGTTGTGGAAAGCAATGCTTGCCGTCTAGAACTGTGAACTCGAGTGGCAAAAGCTCAGCGGGATATGCACCTCTTCTTCTGGACCCTGAAGCCACATAGCTCGCCGACTGCCGAAGCTTCCCATTTTCACGGCCGAGATCATCGCTGCCGAAAAAGTGGGCGTCTAAGCGCGTTCAAGTCGAAAAGCACACTTGAAGCGCACGAAGAACAACAAACATCCATCTGCCGTCGTTAGCTTTGTCCAACACCAGCTCAGCGTCGCAACCACCACAAAGACGTTTGGTGATCTGCGTTCTCGCTTGCAAGTGAGGAACTGCTCGCATCCGAAAGGTGTCACTTGCACAAAATGTTCTCATTCTCGAACCCGGCGGCGACACCGCAACAGGGTGGCCAACAGCAACAGCAACAGCCGCAGTCGTCAACGCCATTTGGCAGCAACACGGGCGGCTTCAACAACTCGTTCTCCACGCCAGGCGGCTTCTCATTTGGCAATAACACATCGCACCAAACACAAGGGCAGCAGTCTCAACAGGGGCAACAACAGCAGCAGCAAGGCACACCACAGTCCACGGGACTGTTCGGACAGAAGCCGCTCTTTGGCACACCTGGCTCGCAACAGCAGCCACAGCAGCAGCAGCAGCAGCAGCAGCAGAACACCGGATCTTTGTTCGGAAACAATGCGACTACGCCGAACACAGCACAGACAGGTCAGCAGCAGACGAATCTGTTTGGAACACCCCAGAACAACAGCATGTTCGGGTCGTCCGCATCCTCTGGGTTTGGCGGGCAGCAGCAGCCACAGCCCCAGTCATCGCAGTTCGGTCAGAGCGCGTCTGGCTTCAACACCTCCTCTCCCGCTCCCTTCTCGGCACAGCCGCAGCAGAGTCAGATGTTCGGAAGTCCCTACCACAACCAGACTGCCCAGCATCAGCAACACGGCAATCCTCAGTCATCGCAGCAGCAACAGCACTTTCAGCAGCAGCAACAGCAGCAGCAGCAGGCAATCGATCAGCAGAGACTCAATTTGGAACAGCAGAGTCAAAATATGAGCTACATCCCAGGCTATCTCAGCCGCACCAAGGTGGTCAAGCCCTACAAGCTGCCTGCTCGCCAGAATGAACCGACTTCGCCGGAAGCAGCACAAGACGCTGACTCGAGCATTGCTTTTGGCACCCCAGCTTCCAAGTCGGGCAAAGAGGAGAGCACTCCCTCTTCCAAGGGTCAACCCTCTCCCGTCGGCCGCTTCAGCTCGAGCTTCTTCAACGAGAGGCGTGACGATGCATCTTTCAGTCGCACTGGCTCGGTCGGTCCAGGAACGCCATGGAGAGGGGGCAAGGAGAGCATATTTGGCGCAGGTGGTCTGCGTGGTGGTCGTCAGTCCGCAACACCTGCCCCCGTTTCCTCAAATGCCGGCTCCTCAGCCACACCGGCTCGCAAGACCTCTATGGATTCACCCGCGCGCAGCAACTCGACCCCTCCCGCATCATCCTCCCCCTTCAAGGTCGGACAGTCTGCTATGGATCAAGACGACGATGACGATGCTCCGCCGCAGGAGCGACTCGAAGATCAGGCCTCCGCAGCGGCGCAGTCCTCTTTCCTCGGCACTTCTTCCAACAGCTCGTACGGAAACAGCTTCCGCTCGGATAACAACGCAACACAAAACATCCTACCGGGTCGAACAGCGCTTTCGACTCCATCAGGCGGTGCACTGCAAAGGACATCTCCCTCGCTCGGCGCTACGTCTACCAACGGCTTTGACGCTTCGGCTTCGCAGTCCGCCGGCGACGATGCATTCTCAGAGAAGAACTCCGCCCTTGGCTTGGCGCAGCGCACTGTTCTTGTGCACGGATACCCAACATGGATGGAGAAAGCCGTGCTCGAGCTGTTCGCAAGCATTGGCGGTGTCGAGCTCATCGAGGCGATCGATCTCACTGGCAGCGGTTCTGCCCAGGACCAAGCTATGGCGCAGCCTTCTTCGCCGGCACTCTCCTGTTGTACGCGTATTCGATACGGCGAATCCTTCCAGGCGCTTCATGCGCTCCGTCGCAATGGCGAGGTCGTCGCGGGCGCTTGCATGGTCGGTGTGAGGTGGGAAGACGATAACTTCCATCAGGTGGCCCTCACCAACGGCATCGATGCTGTTTTCCGCATAGACGTCTTCCCCTCCAGCCGCACAGCAGAGACGTACAAGGCATCTTCCAAGCCTATTGCTGTGCCATCGATCGATGCTGCCACCGGCGCATCCGCGCTGGCAACGTCACGCAACGCTGCTAGCACCAACGGTTCGAATGGCCAGAGCAATCGGAACTCGATTGCCTTCGGTGCAAACTCCAGCGCAGGTCCCCGCCGCGGCGACAAGGCTGTTTCATCAGCTTCAGGCACAGCATCTACGGGCAACGTAACGTACCCCGCCTTTGGCCGACCTTTGTCGGTGATCAACGACCCTTCTATCGCCTTTAAGCCTGCCGCTGCGACGAGCTCGCCTTTCAAAGCGGCTTCTTCGCTCTTTGGCTCTGGTGCATCTACAGCTCCTAAGCCTGCCACACCTTCAGCAACCGTGGACAAGAAGCCTGCACCTCAGGGCGGCAGTACCAGCATGCTTGGCAGGATCACAGATGGGATCTTTGGCTGGTAGACACCTCGCTCACTGCTCCACATGATGAATTGCAACACATTGCACACAATCACTCGACTGAACGGCTTGTGTGAACGGGCAAAGCTACGATGAAAATGGGACGTTGGGTCGGAATAGTGTACATGAGGTATGCAATGCGAGGCGAGAAGAACATGGAAAAGCTGGGCCGGGAGTGGTATACTGCGAGAAGCCTGGACGGATCGCGCAAGATCAATAGCCACCAAGCCCGTCCCAACGACCACGCAGACGTCGTGCGAGCTGGAAGTCCTTCTTCATGAGTGTCACGCGCTTTCCGTGGATCGCGCAGAGGTTTCTGTTCCAACGAGAAGTTCAAAACACGATCAGTACTTGCTCTTCATCAGCTGTCGAGTGCAGGATGGTACGCACGCATCTTCGAAGAGGTGCACGAGAAACGCTTCGGTCGCCTCTTGCAACGCCAAGATGGCCGAGCTCTGCCATCGGAGGCCGGAGCCGTACTCGCCGTGGTCGTAGGACGTGACAAAGTCGTTGGCGATCTCGCGGACCAATCGTGCGAACGGCAGCTTGCGTAGGAGGAGGTCGGTGGATTTCTGGTATTTGCGAATCTCGCGCAAGGCCAGTGCGCCTGGTTTGAAGCGCTTCTTCTGTCCGACGTGGCCTGTGGTAGGTCGAAGAGGATGTGTTCAGCGATGCAGGCTAAAGCGACGAACGGACGCGCTATGGTATATGGTGGGTGTGTGAATGCAACTTACTCAGACTAGGCTCCGTTACCGAGTATTCGTGGAAGTTCCTTCGTGAGTAGCCAGACTGGATCGACGGCGCTCGACGTGAGAGCATCGCAGATCCGCCACCTTCCGACGAGCTTGCATACGACACTTCATCGTAGGTTTCTGCGTATGTGATCGAATCGGCGTACGAGGTGTCGGCTAGACTGGGCCTTGGGCGAGTGGCCATGTTGAAAGTGAGGAGGCCTTACCGAGCTGTAGAGATCTGATTCCGGGTGGGCGAGACGGATATGCTGGCGGTGATAAGAATGCAGAACAACGCTCGAGTCGGCAAAAGGGCGGGCTGACTGCGGAGAGGGACGATGACGAGCGTGGATGGTGCCAAGATGGTGTGAGTGTTGGTGGAAGGTATAGGTTCAGGGTCGCGTCGAGCATATATTCAAAAAGTGGCATCGGGCAGCGCACCCGATATTGCAATTCTGCGCAAATTGAGCACCTTTCAGGTCACGTGTGCTTGACTCTCCACCCAAAATGGCTCAGCTTGAGCCAGATTGAGACGCGTCGCGAGAGGTGTTGTTCTCAGCAGGAAAGAACACATTTCGATATCCAATTCTCGATTCTGCATCAGATCGACCAGGGTCTCGCCACCATCATCCTCAAGCAAGCCTCGCATCACGACCCCGCAGAGATGGCGACAACTGCAGCACAATCGCCGACGGCGGCAGCGCAACCGGGAGCTTACGACCACCTACCCGACCTGCCAGCCGATCTCTCGATGGACACCGTCAGCTCCACCCGACCCACATTCGAACAGCTCAATGCCACGCTCATATCCCGAGGCTATCTGCGTTCGCCTCTCAGCGTAGCTGGCATGCATCCCGAATCGATCGCAACGCTTGCCGATGCCCTTCACGCCATGATTGCTCAGCGAGAAGAAGACATCGAAGTGCGCACCGCCTTGACTGCCAAGAATCGTACCCTCACAGCATCATTGGAGCGGACAAAGCGCTTCCACAAGGAAGAGCTCGAACGATCAGCCGACTTCGAGCGCAAGGTGGAAGCATCCAAATCCAAGCTCGCTTATCTCACGACGCGGCTCGAGTCAGAGCGCAACGCACACAAGGCTACCAAAGAAGCACTGGGTCGACTGAGGAGGGACCTGCAGGCGATCAAAGCTTCGGCGGTGCAATACAAAGCTTCCAACGATCGATCCGTTGCTCGAGTCCGGGCGCGTATCGGAGAGGTCACCACTTCGGCCATTCGATCTGCCGTGCCCGACTTTCAGATTGTCGCTTCAGCATTCGACGAGCCGCCTACCGCTTCGTCGTCCAAAGCAGGTGCGGCGGGTGTGTACGCTCAGCAGGTACAGGAACTCGAACAAAAGCGCGCCCACCTCGTTGAGTACAACCAGGCTCTGAAGCGCTTCGCGACTGAAGCCATCAATGCCGCTCGACGCGCGGACCAGACATTGGTGGACATGGTCGAGGCGGAGGAGGACGATGCTAAGAAGAGTGATGCGGCTCTCGCTGCAAAGACAAATGGCGATTCGAGCGGGTCCAGATCAGCATCATCCGGCAGCATCAGCAGCATGGGTGTATCCAAGCGTTCGGCTTCCGATGATGCATGGCTTGACGGTCATCGAGCATTGTTCCAACGAGACCTCTTTCCCGCCAATGACATGCTCAGATCGACGTCTTCGGGAACGCTCGTCTCCGGCACATCGAGCAAAATTCATCACCCAGCTCTGCGCGCGCTCGAACTCACATCTGCAGCCATCAGCACGCATGTTCAGTCACTGCTCGACCTTCGCACCGAGCGCAACATCTTCCAAGCTACCCAGAGCCAGCGTCTTGCCGCTGAAGCGCGCGAGCTGGCCTGGACTGCGAAACTCGAGCACGAGATCCAGCAAGATTTGGAGAACGACGCCCGACTATCACTGAACAAGACGAATGGTCCTTCGCATGTCGGCTCGCTTGCATCAGCAGCCATCGCAGCCTCGAGCGGAGCATCGAGTGGAGGAACCTCGCATCGCATCGACTGGCAGAGGGAGAAGGCCGACCTCGAAAAGAAGCTGGCTCAGCTTGTCAAGCAGGTCGCAGTGGCGGAAGAGAACATGGCGAGAAAGGAGAAGGAAGTCAAGAAGCTCGCAGACGCCGAGCAGCGGGCTAGGGCCTTGCTCGATCAGACCTCGTCCAGCGCCTCAGTGCAAGACACAAGAGCAACTGCTGACGCTGCGCAACAGGCAGACTCGCTGAGGAGCGAGTTGCAAGCTGCGGAACAAGAGCGCGCACGCCTTGCTCAGCGATGCGAACTGCTCGAAGCCGAAGCTCGGGAGCTCCGCAACGACCACAAGCGCATGCGGCCAGAACGCTCCGAAACGAGTCAGGTGACCAGGATGACCTCGCTGAAGCGGCTGGACGAAGGCGAAGTGGCCGAGATCCATGCTCGAGATCAACAGCGTCGCAACGACGTCGGCAGTCTTTCGGTCGTCGCTGAAGATGCTGAGCTGCCTTCTCTCACTGGCACTGCTGATACAACCGAGACCGCCAGCGAAGACACCATCGAGAAACCGGACACATCTCGACGTTCCACTCGTAAGGGTAGGCTCAGCAAAGAGTCTGCTGATGCAGGCGCGACCAGCTTCGGCGAGAGTCTCGGCAACAATCCCGAACTAGATGCTATCTTTGGTCTCACCTCCAAAAGCGTTTTGCAGGCTGGCAAGCGCTCGACTCGACGTTCGTCGCGGCTCTCGGGATCAAGCGTGGTTGGCGGGGAGGCTCCTGCGTCGATGAAAGTGGAGCAGACGACAGAGACTGCAGCCGAAGGTCGCAAAAGGAAGACAAGCAGAGAAGAGCCAGTGTCGCCGCAAGAAGGAGATGTCAGCAGTGCGAGCAAGAGAAGGACGAGCCGTCGCATTTCTGACAGCGCCGCTTCAAGAACAGCATCGGACGAGCCATCTCCGCGAGCCTCCAAACGCGCACGCGGCGGTGAACAAGAACCGATCGAAGAGCCGATCACTTTGGCAGCGCGAGCTCCGGAGGCTGCTGTTCTAGCTGCTGCCGCCGCTGCCCATCAGTCGCGACGAAGGCTATCGACTCGCGAGAAGCAGGAGCTTGAACAGAAGCAAAAGTCGGCCACTCTGTCCTCGAGCAAGACCCCGGCTCTCAGCTCTCGCAGGATCGTCTCTGGCTCGTCATCGTCTGTCACGCGGCCGACAGCTGCCTCGCTCCGACGAAGCGAAGCGACGCAAGCCAGCGTCAAGCGTCCGCTGTCGAATGCCACCAACCTTCGCGAGGCTTCGACGCAAAGGTCCACATCGAGCAAGACGCCGGCCCGGGTCGTTGCAAATGGGCCTGTTCGTGCGCGCTCTTAGTCGGTCACATCATGTGATCGGGATCCCAGGAATCGCTTGTATCATTCTCTGTTTGTCTGTGATGATGGCTCAGACCTCGAAGTCGTAGATGAAAGCGTCGGCCAGTGTTGGTTTGACCTTGTCCTGCATCGATCAAAGTCACCAACGAGGATATCAGCAATGCGACGCCTCATGGCCTTTCTTTGGTTCGCACGACGGAACGACTCACAACAAAGGCGAGATGCACAGGATCCTTCTCGAGGTAGTACTTGACGTGGTCTCGCGATGGGAACGTCGACACAAAGAGCACGTCGAAGCCCTTGCCCGCGCCTTCGGGCGAGATGTTCTCGGTCGAGCCCTTGAAGTCTTGAATGTAGGGCTTGCCGTCGGTGTAGAGACACTCTGTTCGAAGAGCGTTGAGGCCATCCCACAGCTCGGCCTGCTGCTGGGCGGAGACGCTGTCCTTGTACTTGAATGAGACGACGTGGATCACCGGCATGTTGAAAGAGTGATGCTGATCGGAGATGTGACGGTGGTACGGACACAAGGCGATGATGCAATGAAGAGAACTGGAAGATTTGCAGGCAAGAAGGATGGTCTGTGTGGAGGTTGGATCGCGACCGGCGTTTAAGGCTCCTGACCAACGCTCACCATCCTCAGCCAGCTCGGAGCTCGGGCTTCGTCACAATCTGATAGCCCCCAGCTCGCTTGGTTTCTATGCGGACGTCATGATGCCATCCGGAGAAGAACGCTTCTAGGAGATCGAACATCCTAGCCACCTTCTCTTCGCTTCGGGGCTTGGCGCTGTACGCAAAGACACGGAGACAACAAAGGCGCGGATTCGGGATGGCGCAATGCCACGCGGGGTTAATGCTCGACCACCATTCAAAGTCCGCCATCTCAGAATCCAACGGAGATGAGCATGCATCGGGTTCGATTGCGTTCAGGGTTCAGAACAACTCCATGGAGTTGGGGCTCGTGTTCGTCCGTGCTTGCCCAGCCCTCGAGCAAGGCCGGCTCTGAAGGTCCTCACAGGCACAATCCTGAAGCCCAGTGCAATCCACGGACTTGTTGCGAAAAGCCACGTTTTGTTTGCGTACCTGGCCGCCGGTGTTAGCGACACCAACACTCGTTCTTCTTGACGATGACGTCCGCTGCATGCTCTACGGCGGTGAAGGCCCGTATGTCGTGAGCATGGTGCTGTGGTCTGTATGGGCTTCGGCAAGCATGATCTTCGACAGCCTCTCGTCGATATAACCAGGCCTGTTGGAGCATCGTCCTTCCCCTCGTCACCATCCATCCAACTCACTCACACGCAAGAACACTCAATTCCTCGAACCCTCGAAACCCAAGCCATATCAAGCTCGTAATAGAGAAAGACCTCTAGCCAATTCTCGCAATGTCGGCCCCTTCGCAGATCAGCATCTTCCCTGCCACCTCGGCCACCGCTGTCCGCCTCGTGGAGCTCCTGCAGCAGCAGCACCCTCAAATCCGCGTGCGTCTTGCCGGTCGCACTCCCTCCAAGCTCCAAGCTACCGGGAGTAACGTCACTGTCTCTCAGACACCTCTCGACACCGCCGATGTCGCTTCCATCAAGCAAGCTCTCGAGGGCAGCGAGGCAGCCTACATCATGAACCCCCCCTTTTACGGCGAGAAGGACCCGTTCAGCCTCTCTCAGATCTGGGTCGACTCGATCACCGAAGCCGTAAAGTCGAGCCCTGCGCTCAAGAAGATCGTCTACCTCTCCTCGGTCGGCTCTGAGAAGGAATCCGGCATCGGACCCATCCGCAACACTCGCGTTGCCGAGCTTGGTTTCTTGGCCAACCTTCGCGATGGTGTAGAGCTGTACGCGCTTCGACCTAACTACTTCCTCTCCAACCTCAAGGCCGTTCTCCCGCTCGCAGTCAACCCACCTCACATCCTGCCGTCGATGATGATCCCCTTCGACCGCGCTTACCAGTGGGTCGATGCGAATGCGATCGCTACCACCGCTCTCAAGTACATCGTCGCTCCTCCTTCCTCTTCACCGGATGCGGGCAGGAACGGCCACATCACCGCCGTCCAGCTCGTCACACCTAAGAAGACCGTTCCCGAGATCGCCTCGTACATCTCCGAGATCACCGGTACGAAAGTCAATGCTGTCCCCGTACCCCAGGAGCAGTGGTTTGAGACGTTCAAGAAGGCTGGCATGCACGACGAGCAGGCTAACCTCTTTGTCGAGATGAGCACGGGTCAGTACACCGGTCACATCGACTCGATTCAAAGCGACGAGGCGCTTGCACAGGAGAAAAAGCGCGGCGTCACCGTCATCACAGAGCATCCCGAGGTGGATCACAAGGCCGCGTTGAAGTCGCTCATCGCCAATGCAGACAGCGCTCATTGATGCATCTTACGAATCAGTACCTCTGTACAGCTTTGATAATACATCTAGATCGATCCGAACCGCTCGTCTGTGCAAGTGATGGGCGTGCGTATTACGTAGATGAGATCCGCCTCCAGAGCCGGCGAACACGATTCCGCAGATGTCGATGGCTGAGGGGGTAGATGATCGCATTGTAGGACGCCTAGTAGCGCACGTGAACGCAGATTCGACTCCATGTCTACTGTCGACCCTTGCACACTCGCTTGATCTTGCCAAACCAGCCCGAGATGAGCCCAGAACCAATCGTGTGCCCCTTCTCGGCGGAGTACCGGTACGCCGGAATAGCTGCCTGATCGTGCACTCAGCGACAATGTTCACGCCTTTTCAATTGAACTGCGGCAGCAAGAAATGTTTGGCAGCAACAAGCACGTCGACGCTGATGCGCGCTCTTCTCTGCTCGCCCACGGCTTGTATTCTTCGGCCAAATGGACGGTAAATTGACCGACCCCGCTTCTTCCAGAGACACGTCGGTTGACCGTGCAGCAAGAAGTCAGCCTGCCGCATTCTTCCTCGAAGCAGCCTCACTCTCGGTAATCTCATAGTTGATTGACCGACCGTGGACCCCGCTTTCATCCATTCTTGAGCGACACTCACTTCTCACCACCACCACCACCACCACCACCACCAATCATTCGTCCAACCTACCAAACGCACTACTCTCGCAAACATGTCGATGACCATCGAGGATTGCTCTGCTGTTCGACAGCCAAGGCCCGTGCCCGACACGCCCACCAATGTGCTTGAGCAGCTCAGCATGAAGGGCAAGGTCGTCGTCGTCACTGGCGCCAGTGATGGTCTCGGTTATGCTGCGATCGAAGCATGCGCTGAAGCTGGCGCCGATGTCGTCCTGTGGTACAACTCGAATGACATCGCCATCAAGAAGGCTGAAGAGCTCGCCAAAGCCCACTCGATCCGAGCCAAGGCATACCAGTGCGAGGTCTCGCAAGTCGACAAGGTGCGCGCCACTATCGACCAGGTCGTCTCCGACTTTGGCCGCATCGACGTGTTTGTTGCCAACGCAGGTATGGCCATTTCCAAGCCCATCCTCGAGCAGACCGTCGAAGAGTACAAGCGTCAGATGGAGGTCAACGTCGATGGTGTCTTCTACTGTGCCAAGTACGTCGGAGAGGTCTTCAAGCGTCAAGGCAAAGGAAACCTCATCATCACCTCGAGCATGTCGGCCCACATCGTCAACGTGCCCGTCGACCAGCCCGTGTACAACTCGACCAAGGCTGCCGTCACTCACATGGGCAAGTCGCTCGCCAGAGAATGGAGGCACTTTGCTCGCGTCAACATGGTCAGCCCAGGCTTCTTCGACACCAAGCTCGGCGCCAGTGAGCGCGTGGTCAACGAAGCTTATCGTATGTCTGCGCTTGGCCGACAAGGCCACGTCAAGGAGATCAAAGGTCTCTTCCTCTACCTCGCCAGTGACGCCTCTTCGTACCAGACCGGCAGCGACACGCTCATCGACGGCGGCTACACGCTTCCTTGATCGCGCTCTTCGACTCCATTCTACAGTGTCTCTTACATCAGTGCATCACATCGATTTGTCCTATCTTTTCACCTGCACCGTGCGTGAATGAGTCGTGTGATCGATCGTGATCGAGAGTCGGATCATCCGGACTGCGCAGCATTCTCTTCGGCAGCGAGCCGAATCTTCCACGAGAGCTTGTATGTCTTGAGCGCATCAGCAAACGAGCTCAGTGGCTCGTGCGGCACGCCTTCTGCCTGCACCGCCTCGCTGTTCCCTCGCAGGCTGGATCGCACCAAGCACTGGAACTCGGTAAGGAACGGATCATCAGCGAACTTGATGATCTCCTCCTCGGCTTGACCTGGCCTTCGGATTGCGAGTGTCGTGACCGCATCGTACGCGTTGCGAACGCGAAGGATCCAGCCATCTGCAAGTACTTCGATCTCTGTATCGTATGTGTTGCCTGTCTCGAGCAGATCAGTCAAGAGGCGATCGATCAGCAAATGTACGTCGAAAGCACCTTTTCTCGAAGATGTGCCGATGCTTACCGTGTAGAGTGATGCCGTGGGTCAGAGATCCAATCGTGCCCTGTGATCGCATAATAGAGAAGAACAACAAGGCCGCTTTTAACGTCAGCAAGCAGATACGTGCAACACAAGCAAGCGAGCTCGACTTACCTTCTGATGCTTCCAAAAGGCGCTCGTCACTCGTGGTACTCGCTCTTCAGCTGGAATCACAGATTCGTCGAAGCCAAGCTTGGTCAGCGAGCCCACCGACTCTGAATGAGCCACCGTCGTGGCCTTCACGCTGTCGAGAAGTGCTTCGTTGTCATCGCCTGCCAGGAATCGGATCAGGTCGATGAAGTGAGTCGCTTGCTCGACTACAGGCCCGCATGATCGTGACTTGTTCCACCAATCGAGCTTGCGCGCGTACTCGTATGCCATGTAGTATCTTGCATTGACGCATGTCGGCGTCAGACCATTCTCTTTCAGAAGCTCGCGAATCTTGAGGATCGCCTTGTTGTAGCGGAGCATGTACCCGACGCTGCTCAAGCCAGAAGCTGACTCGAACTTGGATGCCACCTCGTCGCAATCGTCGACGCTGAATGGGTTGACGGCTGCAACAGGCTTCTCGACCAGATACGCTTTCGCTCGTGGGAAAAACTCGAGCATCTCGAGATCAGCTCTCTTGCCAGGATGTAGCGTGCCTCGAAAGTGAGGCGGGCAGCCGAGGACCACCAGATCCACCTCACTCTCAATGTCGGCAGCATGCGCTATATTCGGGCAAACTTTTGTGGATTGCCAAGCCGAACGGACGTTGCTGTCGCTGCTGGAACGCTTGGCTTCCGCACGCTGAGTAGCTCTCGAGACGTCTGGATCCACCAGAGCGACGAAACGAAGCGTATAGGGGGCGTCTTTGAAGATCTGCTGTATCCTCGCAGAGTGATTCCATGGACCCTCGGGCGAGCCTGTGTCCAGTTGCAATCGTGAAATAGACCATGACGTTGGTCAGTTGTTCCGCCTCTTTACTGCAAGCCCATGGCCGGCGACATACCGAAGTTGATCTCGCCTGCCCCGATGAGCACAACCTTGTAGACGCCTGACATGACTCGTGTTCTGACCTTGCCCAGTGCGCTTGCGTCTTGCTGCGATTCGAGTCAATACAGTCGGTTGCTGTCCGTGGTAGATGGTGGTAAGGGTCCACGACTCGGCTCTACTCGGCCTTCACATTGGCCGATCTTCTCGCGTCCTTCGGTCGTAAATGCTTTGCCGATGTCTGACTCGTTCAGTAGTTTCTCGTACTCACGACTCGGCTCCTCTGTTCAACCTTGACTTATCATGATCCTTCCCAGTCTGACTCGGCTCGCATGAAGCGCTTCTCTGCGTAGTCAATCACCCAGCAGGGCGCAAGTGTCGCTTCGACGAGCCAGCCTCGAACGGGTCCTTCGACACCCTCGTCCGGCAACCTCTGCATTCCGACACCATCGCCAACCTCAATGATTTCAATACGTCGTCGATCCTGCGGGTATGACGACGGACACAGCTTCGACAAGCGTCAGCGATGACCTGAATCTTCAGCATCTTACTCCAGCAGTCGCCACTGCTGCTTCTAGCGTCGCTGGACTCACCACCGTCCACGATCCAGCAAACAGCACGCCACGCGAGAGAACGCCAAGCTCGACTGCTTCGTTTCGAGATGTCGCATCGCAACCCAACCGAAAGACGACTGCAAACGAACCCTACACCATCTTCTCAAAGGCAAAAGTCGGGATCATCGTCGCATTTGCATCCTGGTCGGCCTCCTTCTCCGGCATCTCGTCCAACATATACTTTCCGTCTATCGCAGCAATCGCTCGAGACCTCGATATCACGCCAGAGCTGGTCAATCTGACGGTCACCCTCTATCTCATCTTCCAAGGTCTCTCGCCCTCGGTATGGGCACCGCTTTCTGATGCGAAGGGCAGGCGGACAGTGATCTTGATCACGTTCATCATCTACTTCTGTGCGAACGTCGGTCTGGCTCTGACGCGATCTTTTGCACAGCTTGCCGTCTTGCGAGCGCTTCAGAGCAGCGCAAGCGCAAGCTCTGTTGCCATCGGAGCTGCTATTGTCGGCGATGTGGTCGATCGCCGTGACAGAGGTGGCTATATGGGCATCTTCAACGCCGCTTCGCTCCTCGCCACAGCTGTCGGTCCTGTCATTGGCGGTGCGATGGCAGAGACACTCGGTTGGCGATCCATATTCTGGTTCTTGGTTGCTTTCGGCGGCGCCTTCTTGGTGTTGGCCTTCTTTGGACTCCCCGAGACGATGCGGAACATCGTCGGCAACGGTTCTATAGCACCAAGCGGTCTTGCTCGTGCACCGACACATCGCTTCTGGGTTCCGAAGGAAACGCAACGACCAGCATCAGCAGACGGCTCGCATCGCAATGGTCAGTTTGCATTCACGCACATCTTCAGGCCGATGCTCCTCTTGCGCAATCCGGCCGTGCTGATCAGCACGTTCTACGCTTCCTTGCACTACGCCATCTGGCAGATGTGCATCACGGCCGCGGCTACCTTCTTTACAGATCGCTACGGCCTCGATGAATTGCAAGTCGGTCTCACCTATCTCTCGAACGGCGCTGGCTGCGTTTTTGGCACTCTCTGTGCCGGTCGTCTGCTTGACCGGTCTTATCATCGTGCGCAACAAGCCAGCAAGACCGCTGCAAGCCACGCTTCCGATGACGAGAAGATCGATCTCGTCCGCGCTCGACTAGGAACGGCGTGGACCTTCAGCCTCATTGAGAGCGCAGCTGTCCTCATCTTCGGCTGGTCCATCGATCGTCAACTACCGCTGCCTGTCCCTGTTGTGTTCATCTTCTTCGTCGCATCAAGCACCATCGCCTCTGCAACGGCGGTGCAGACCTTTCTCGTCGATTCGTTTCCCAGTCAATCAGCGTCTGCGAGCGCCACTCTCAACCTCGTTCGCTGCCTCATGGCTGCAGCTGGCACGTCGGCTATTCTGCCAATGGTCAACGGCATGACCGCTGGCTGGGCTTTCACGCTGCTCATGCTTTTGCTGCTCATCTCAAATCTTGCAGTCATCTACTTGATACACCGTCACACCTAGGCTTAGAAAACTGCACTCGCTTGCAATAGATCACACGACAGACTGCCAAGGTAAGCGGGAGTAAGACCCAAACTGCCAAGATGAGCGTGAATAAGATCGCACAGAAGCTTGGCGCATCGAGGCACCCGCTCATCCGCAGCGATTTCTGATGCCAACACTCTCATGAACTACGAGGTCAAGAAGGAGACAACTTTCGGGACAAATTGCTCATGGTGCTGAAAGATTCCACCGTGACCCAAATTCGGATAGATGATCGCCTCGGAGTCCTTGATTCTCGAAGCAAGATCCCTAGAGAGCGCTGAGGGAACCATCCGGTTGTTGTCTCCGTTGGCGATGAGAGTAGGATTGGAGATACTCGACAGATCCGATGCCTGAGACTTGGCAAGCGTTGAGATGGCTGAAAGCTGTCGAAGCAGCACCCCGATAGCGGCAGGCTTGTCACGATCCTCTGTGCGCTCTCCTAGACGGGCAATGAAATCCGAGCCTGCTGCCACGCCGACAGGATCTCGGTTGAAGAAGAGGAATTCTTTGGCATCGCGCCAAGCAAGCAAGGAGCGCAGAATGTCATAGAAGGTGACCTTTGTGACTCTTTCTATGCCTTTACCCCCGCGTGGTCCGGTTCCTGTCAGTACGAGCTTTTGCCCGACCTCAGGATGTTTGAGGATCAGGTCTTGAACAATAAAACCGCCCATGGGTTAGGGTTAGGGTTAGGGTTACAAGGGGGCGCTGTTGAGAGTTCAGGTACGAAACTTATACCATCGGAAAGCTCTTTCCGAGGGCTACAAGATATGTGAGCTCTAAAAAAACTCTGCACAAGAAAATGGTGGAGGTGCGGAAACATACAGCTGCGCAATGACTTTGGCAGGCGCGCTCAGTGGAAATCTGGGTTAGGGGTTAGGGTTACAAGGGGCTCCCCACTAGGGATGGCCGTCAACATGCATCACTGTCTTAAGTAAAGTTGTTCTATA
>JALBYD010000075.1:0-38709 GCA_023212685.1 Pseudozyma pruni
GAAAGAGGAGAGGGTGATTCGGCCGGGTAGATTCTACATGAACTTTTATAACATACTTTTGAGCAGCATTTGTACTGCTGCTGCTGCTGCTGCTGGGTCGCCTTTTTGTTTCTTAAAATTTTTAGCTCGTCCCGGTTATCCGTTGGAAGAAAACTCTTTCAGCTCTCTCACCCCACCCACCCCTCTCTCCCATCATCATCACAGTCACTCAGCCTAACTCTCACCCCTTGCGACGATCACATACACGCATAATGTCAGCCGAACAGCTTCCAGATGACCACTTCCGTCCCACCTACGAGGAGATCCACGTGCAGATCGGCGAGGCGGCACGACGAATCAAGAGCGAGTTCGACCCGGATCTCATGGTGGCCATCGGCGGTGGTGGATTCTACCCGGCTCGTGTGCTGCGAACCTTCCTCAAGAAGCCTTCTGCGCTCGATGCGTCCAAGATGCGCAACATCCCCATCCAGGCGATCGGCTTGAGTCTGTACGAGGAGGTCTCGGGTACTGCCGAGGGTCAGATCGGTAACGAGGTGGTGCGAACCCAGTGGCTCGACGCCAAGACCGTTTCGGGTCACAAGGGGCCTGGAAAGATCGAGGAGGGTAAAGATGCTGGTGGATTGCTCGGCAAGAACGTGTTGATTGTCGACGAGGTAGACGACTCGAGAACTACGCTGCAGTACGCCTACTCGGAGCTGCTCAAGGACGTCAAGAACGCCATTGCCAACCTCTCGGCTGAAGAACGCCAGAACCTCGCTCCCACGCGCTTCGCCATCTTTGTCGTACACAACAAGGAGAAGCAGGGCGGCAAGCGTGGTACCCTCCCAATTCTGCCTAAGGAGCTGCCCAAGGGTGAGGATAAGATCGTCGATGGGCTTAGCGAGGGCGTGAGGTACTACTCGACGCAGGACATTGGTGACGTGTGGATCTGCTACCCGTGGGAGGAGGAGGACATCATCGAGCACAACCGCCTCGCTGCGTTGGCTAAGAAGCTCGGTGTCAACCAGCCCAACTGAGCTGTTGGGTCGCTTTTGTATATCATCCTGCACTGTCACGGAACCTTGTATAGTTGAAACCCGCTCGCGGCATCCGAGCATTTGGTGTGCAACGCGCTGCGGATCGTCCGATCGGTCGCTGGTGCGGGGAACTCGCTCAGCTCAGCAACCCACGACATTCGCATCCCATCCGAAAGTTCTGAATCAGGAGCGGATGATCTGTCACAGAGTGGGTTCGCTGCCGCGTCGATCGGTATGCTTCCGATTGCGATGAAAGCGCTACAAGTACACACGCGAAAAAAGCTGAGACTGTGCGTGGGTATTAGCTTGAATGTCAATACGGCTGATCCGTCATGTCGAGCGAGCTGCACCCGACGACCCAACCGCCTTACGCCCGTCCTTGAGCAGCCCTCGACACTCGGCAGCAATCTCGCGCACGCCCGTGACGCCTGCATCGGTCCATGCCGCCAACACGGGCTCCATCGTTCCCCACAGATGCTCGGCTTGCGCTAGACCCGCTTTCCTCGCCTCGGCGCTCTGCTCTCTTCCCGACTCCGCTGCGTCTAGCCGACACTCGATAAGATCCGAGAGCGTTGCAGGAAGCGTTACGATAGGTTCGAGGTCTCGCAGTGGCTCTATCGCGTTCCCCTCCTTAGACGAGGTGTCCGTCCTGGACGATGAGCCGCGTAAAACTTCGAGGTTGGAAGCGAGATTCGACATGGTCTCGAACGACGACTTGAGCTCATCTAGCGAAGGATCCAACGATTCGGATTTGATCTTCATGTTTCGGATCGTATCGCTCGCAGCGACCAGTTCGTGATGGTGGTTGTAGACTAGACTCTGACGCTCGCCGTCGAGTTCGCGGATCTGCACGATGAGCTCCGATTCCTTGCCAAGTAACGTGCTGAGACTGGCGGTGCGGAGGAGCGAGCTGAGATCGATCTTGGGTGCGAGAGAGACGCTGCTTGGGTCAGCGCTGGTGGTGGAAGGGGATTGTGAGGTGGAAGAGGAATCGGCTGAGAGGCCGTAGTAGTCACGCAGCTTGTTGGCAGCACGTCGTTTGTCGGTTCTTGGCCGCGAGGCGGTGGGGGATGAGCTCGGGCTCATATTGACATCTCGAAGCTGCGATGGTCGTGAAGAAAGCACCGGTGTTGATGGCGTGCTTGTGGATGCCATCTTGTCTGTTGAGGTGGTGATGTTGGAGGAAGCGAATCTGAGCGTGTGTGTTCCAGTTAGGTTCGGGACAGGGTCCGGGCCATGACAGCGTCGAGAGCCAATTTTCGACTGTGTTAGACTGCACGCGCGATTGACTCTGGTTGCTTGGCCGCACCGAAGATCTGCGCCTCCACGGGCAAGCGGGTCGTCTGAGCCCGGCTAGTCTCATGCTGGGCGCAATCGGTGAATTCTGAGGATGACCGCCAAGCAAATCCGCATTCGCTTGGTCCTCGTCATCCACCCTCCCCGCACTCGTTGCCTCGCCACATCCAGTCCCAACACTTGAGCTGAAGATACCACAGGCTTGCGCAGACCCACACCCCATCATTTCCCGAGTTTGGCCTGCAACCTATCCACCCCGCACACAATAGCCTCAAACTCTAGCATCGACCTTGGATCGCGGCGCTCGAGGTCCCATCCGGCAAGATGGTGCGCACACCATCCATCTCGATCTCGTCGAGCGAGAAAGACAAGGAAAAGGCCCAACAGACCCTCTCGTCCGCCTTTGCATCCATGATGGCCGTCGGCGCGCCCAGCCAGGCCTCACGCAGTCAGCTCAGAGTCGAAGATTCAGCATCGACCGACTCACGTCCATCTCGAGACTCGAGTAGATCACGGAAGAAGTCGTCGAACCCCTTCAGCGCCTTCAGTCGATCCGGTCGCAGCGTATCGCCGTTTCGCTTTGGGTCGTCCAAGAAGCGCTCCTCTTCAGCCAATCGCCTCAAGGTCAACCCAGATGATGATACAGGCTCAGAGAGCGGCACACGCAGCGAGCGCGAGAAGGACAGCGATACCGAGTCTGTCATGAGCTCCGCCTCGGGGATCACACCTCGAAACAACGCTTTCTTGGGTCCAGACGACGAAGACGAGCTCGACCCTTCCATACCGCATTCCCATCGTCGGCGTCACCCTGCTTCTCTCCATGGCGCCGAGACATCACTGCCTACGTCTGGCTCGTCGACGAGCTTGACCTCGGCTACAGGCGTTGAAGCGGATGTCGAGTCGGATGCTGATTCCGACCTGTCCGATGACGATCATGCCCCCGCCGATGGTGCAGCAGGTGCAGACGAAGAGGACGACGAGGATCCCGACGAAATGGATCCCCAAGTGCTCGACAACACGCTCTACAACGCCGAATGCCTCACCTCGCACGAGCACTGGAACGGCTCCAAATCCGAAGACGGCCACCACCACTTTGACACGTACGAAGACGAAGACCTCGAACAGGACGATGTCCACATCACCGCGCCCAACGTCGTGCTGAGCGAGGACCAGGTATCGACGTTCCTCACGCGCCGCGGCTCCAAGATGATGACTCTCAACACGTCGAGGCCGCGCTACGAGCGCAACCGGTGCACCATCATCATCAGCCACGGCGATGCCGATGCCGCCGCCAAGAATAGCAAGCGTCCCAAACGATACGTTGTGGCGAGCGATGGTTCAGAGGAATCCTCGTACGCCGTAGAGTGGACCATCGGCACGGTGCTGCGGGATGGCGATGAGATGCTCGTCGTCTCGGTCATGGAGACGGATACCAAGCTCGACGCGCTTGATCCCAAACACGAGGAGGTTTCGGCGAGGATGGAGCACCAGCGAATCCGCCAAGCTATGGCCTCGGTGCTCGCCAAACAGGCCACCCACCTCCTCGA
This sequence comes from Pseudozyma pruni, assembly GCA_023212685.1. Classification (NCBI taxonomy): domain Eukaryota; kingdom Fungi; phylum Basidiomycota; class Ustilaginomycetes; order Ustilaginales; family Ustilaginaceae; genus Pseudozyma; species Pseudozyma pruni. The sequence continues at coordinate 3,860 of JALBYD010000075.1, forward strand.
ACGAACCCGGTTGGAAGTCAGAATCTCGTGCCAGGCAATTCACGCCAAGAACGCGCGGCACATGCTGCTCGACCTCATCGACTTTTACAAGCCCACCATGGTCATCGTCGGTTCGCGCGGGTTGGGCTCGTTGCGCGGCATTTTGCTCGGCTCGACGTCGCACTACCTTGTGCAGAAGTCGTCTGCGCCCGTCATGGTGGCACGTAAGCGTCTGAAGTTACCTGCGCTGCCGAGGGGCAAGGGCGACGTCGTCGAGAGCGTGCGGGCGAGGCACATGCGGCTGGACCAGGCGTCGATCGAAAAGGTGTCCAATGCCGGCGAGGAAGGGGAAGAGGAGGAGAATGCAGAGCAGACCACGTCGGACGACGCTTCGCCCGACAACGAAGCCGTCACGAGCACCGTCGACAGCACCACGGAGGCGACACCAGTATCACTCTCCCCGCCCCGCACGCCCAGCCCCACCTCGCCACCACAGCACACCGATACAAGCCCCAAACTCCAACGCAAGTCCTCCAAGGCAGGGTCGGGACCGACAGCGATCCCTCACACATCGCTCGAAAGAGAGGCCGAGACAAAGGTGCAGATTCAACAGAGGAAGGAGGAAGCGGCGAGGTTGCACGAAGGTGATAAGAAACGACATTTGTTCCCGCACCACCATGAGAACCTGAAGACCGCCCCGGGAGTGCAGAGCGATGACGATGGAGATGAGGCGAAGGAGAGCGTGGCTAGGAGGAACGGCGTGAAAGGGCCGAAGGAGGAGGCTGGCGTCCGGCCGCGTGACGACGGTGTCAAGGGGAAGGTGTGAGGTTCGATGCGGTGTTGCGATCGGGAATAGAGTCACCTGTCACAAGAGGCGTTGCGGATGTTTGTGTTTCTGGGGCTGAGATCTGACGTTCGAGCGCACACGATGGGAGAAACAGTGCTATGAGCATCGCAGAGCTACAGGGAGGTAAGAGAACACCGAAGGTCGAGTCAAGGATCAATCGCAAAGGTACAAACTCAGGGTACAAGCACGGTTCTGGGAGGGGATTGTGATCTTGAGCGGAGATCGAGCCGATTAGGCGGCCAACATGACTGCCTCTGCGGTGCGCAACGTCGCCTTCCACGACCGGGTCGTGCATATCCAAAACCCGAGGTACTCGTTCAGGCCAAGCGCTTCGAGATCGATGCCCGTGGTTTTCTTGACTTGCTGCACCGTCCCCGCCGCCTCCTCGGCAAACATCTTGGCCGCTTTCTGGAGCCCTTCAGCGGTAATCTTGGCGCCTTCGATGGCCTGAAACCGATAGAGCTGGAGGGCTGGGACAATCACCTCTTCGCGGTATTCGGCTGGCCGCTTTGCGGCTCTGGTGAGCTCGTCGGAGGTGGTCCTGGCAGCGCCAGCAGCCTGCAAACGTAGCTGGGCAAGAGCGGGAAGGATCACCTCGTCGTGGTAACGTGCTGTGCGCTGAGCAGTCTGAGCGGTCTGCTGGCGGAGACGGGAAAGTGCGGGACGGGCAGTGTCTCTTGCCTCTTTGCGGAGAGAGGCAAAAGCTGGCCAGATGCGCTCCTGATTGTATCGACGGGCGAGACGTGCGGCTTCGTAGGCTTGTTGCTTGGCTGCCAGGAGAGCGGGTCGCAGGACGATCTGGTAGTAGCTGTCGAGTTCGGCAAGCCAGTATTCCCACGACGTTGTGGTAGCGTTGTCGAGCTGAGAAGATTTGGAAAGGGAAGGGAAGACTGACAAGTCGGACGGCGTGTTGAAAGCCAGCTGAGCTGCGGTCGCGGCGGATTCGCCGCGCTTGCCATCCTTGGCGGGCCGCTTCGAGGGTCGAGTGGCAGCTTGATTTTTGGCCGGACTCGCAGAGGAGTGGTTGACGACGCTGAGACCCTTTGACTTGGTAGAAATGTCTTGAAGCGCAACGGAGCGGGATCGTCGAGGCTTGTCTGTCGGTTCCTTTGTCACGGCATCGACTCTCGATCGAGCGGCTCCTTTGGCCTGCTTGGGCTCTGCAATTGTCAGCGCTGAGGGAGACGGGCTCGGGGCCAAGGCGAGAGAAGATGTGCTTTGTACCGATGCTTTGGCCATGCGAGCGTCGATCGGGCCGAGGGACAGCGAATGCGCAGGGGAAGCAAACTTTGCATTCCAGTCAACGGCGTTGGCGACCAAGGAGGACGGCAGCCGCTGCGGAAGACCGAGGAGCGTAGTAGACTTGAGGCCAAGAAGGACGGCAGCAAGTACGGTCACGATCCAGGCAGCCTTTGGAGCCATGGTCGCCATCCTGCGACGTGGCTGCGATGGACCAGCTTGCTTTTCGGCGATGGGAAGCAGGACCTCCATCTTTTCGATGTCGTGGTGGTCGATTTCTGGAAAAGCATCTTGCTTCGGATCTTCCCTCGAATCGTGAAGCTCGGTGTCTTGATGACTACCCTCGGAGCCCGTAGTTGGTTCGGAATGCTGCGAGGGGACGAGGAGGGTGTAGAGCGAGCTGGTTTCGAGGGGGAGCTCTTGTCCCTCGAAGCTCGAGACGGGGTCGGGGAAGTGAAATCGAGAGGCGTGAAGCTGCGGGCTGGGAGGCTGAGTCTCGACGTCCGAGGTAATGCTGGCAGCATCGGAACCAGTCGAAGAGGGCGCGAAAGACCGTGCATCGTCATGTTCGACATCGATCAGCTCGAAGTCCGAAGAGGCGTCCGTCTCGGCGAGAGACATGGTGTCGAAAGGGTCGCTGTCGTTGCTGGATGCCATCGTTGCTAGTTTGCGCAACAGCCGCGATGGTCGAGCTTGAAAGGAAACGGTGTCGGTGTGAATGAAGGGTGAGAGGGTGGCGGCAGGGATAGGGATAAGGATAAGGCGGCTGACAGGGGAAGGGTGGACCCTGAAAGTCGAGCGATATCGCGCAAGTGAATGCGCAGCAGCAGTCACAGTCGATTCACAGCTCAGCTGAGCTTGCGCAGGGCGTAGTCAGTCACATTCACCTTCCCGCTTTCAGTTGGCACTTTGTCAGTGTCCGACTCACTTTCTCTGATCCATGCGCAAAAAAAAAGTGCTGCAATGTGACTTTTTGGCAGCAAAACCCTGCATGAAGGATCCGTTAAAAGAGGCCGGCGCGCGAAAATGACGCTGTTAGACCTACCCCCTGCCACAACCTCGCTGATTTTCTCACTTCTGAGATCTCGGAAGAAGGAAAACTCAGATGACCGCCTGATGAGCACTGTTCAACAACCTTGTCGAGACCATCATCCACCCTCTGCTCCTCTCACCTTATAGAGTCTCTCTTCATCCCGGGCTAGCGGCTAGCTTGAGAGCATCTGTGAGCAACCAATTGGCACACAGCACGCTGGATTGTCCACCTCTCATTTCGCCCGCTATTGATCTCGGCAACCTGGACGACAAGCCCACAACCTGCCATGCGCTTGTAAAAGTGTACCCAATCAACCGGCTCGCATCGCAGAAGCCGCTAGGCCCAGCCTGGTGCCATCATGTCGTCTCTTTTCGTTGACGATCACACTGCCTTGGCTCTCGACTGTCTCGCAACCTGGGCCGCCGACGGGGCATCCCGACTGTAAGTCTTCTCCTCAAGATCTCAACCACGCACGGCGGCCTCTCGCTCCCTTTCCGTCAACATGAATCCAACTGACCCACGGATCACGCTCGTATCGGTCACTCCGACGCATCGTCCCATTCTGTCTCTCCTTCAGTCACACCTCTCTCCTCGAGGTCCTGACGCTTGCACAGCAACATTCAGACGACTCGCGCCTGTCTTTTATATTGATAGCCAGCCTTCGCTCGTTCTGTCTTACATCGCATGCATCCGAGGACTCCTTCTTCGAACTTCTCAAGCGCGTAAGCGATGATACGCCTGAAGAGGAGGCACAATCTGTCTTCTCAGAGGCGCTTCTCGATTCAATATGGAGCGTCGATCTGGAAATCGAGTCACGAAATGATTGGCTCTCTTCCAACGCCCAACCCGTCGATGGTGTTCACTCGGTCGGCCTCGAAGAGGGACATTCGATACCATCGGCCGTCGCCCGTCAGCGTCTAGCAGCTCTCGTCAATCTCCTTACGTCTGCCGACATCCTTGATCGAGACCTGGTCACCGAAAGGCTTGAACAGGGCCTCCTTGCCTTGATTGGTCTCATTCCCAACGAAGCCTTCTTCAACAAGCGCGCCATCCAGCTTCGTACCGCTCGTCTCTTTAAGCAGCAAAAGTTCAACCTGCTTCGAGAGGAGAACCAAGGCTACACCGCCCTAGTCACAGAAATCGTCACCAACCTCGGCCCGTCAGTAACAGCTGTACGATGCCAAGGGCCAAATCAGGATGGAAGTGCGGCATCAGCATCTATCTTCGGCGATGATTCTGTCACGTTCGTCGAACAAGAGTCACCGCTGGTCCGCAATCGCCGAGCTGCACGTGTCATGACCCACATTCAAGCGCTCATCGGCTACTTTGATCTCGACGCCAATCGCGTCCTTGACATCATTCTTGACCTCTTTGCTACCGAAGTCGTGCGCCACTATCCCTTCTTTCTTGCTCTCCTGGCAGTGTCTCCCTGGACGAATGCAGACTCACCTTCAACCTCGGCATCGGCCTCTCACACCTTCGGCGGTGTCGACCTCGACCTTTCCAACGACACCGGCGACGAGATCTGCGCTCAGCTGCTCGGCTTCAAATTCGCTCACTACTGCCACCCTGAAACCAAAGACACAACCCCTGACGAGCTCTACTTCCTCGCTGCGCTCCTCATAAAGGAAGGTCTCGTCCGCTTTGCCGACCTCTACCCGCACTTGGCTCCCAACGAAGAAGGCATGAACAAGCTCAACGCTAAACATCGTCAAGCCATGTCGGCCAAAGTCTCGAGCGCTCGAGCAAATGCACTTTCCATGGCCGCCCCTCTGACGGATGATTCGGATCCATCCTCCACACGCCAAGATGCCTCCAAGGCGAGCGCCGAGGCAACTCCAAAAGAGCCACCGTACCAGGTCGTCGGACTGTTGCGGGCATTGCTTGCTCTTGGCGACTTGCGGCATGCCCTCTTCATCCTCACTCGCTATCCATGGCTCTGCTCCGCCTTCAACGAGATCGCCGATTCTTACATTCGATTGCTCAACGTCATCATTCAGCCAGCCTATGACGAAATCTCGTTTTCCCGCATGAACCCGGCGTGCGCAGGGCCCATCGTCACAGTCCCTCGATCGCGTTGGGATGCAAAGCTGCAAGCGGCCGTTCCCCCCACCGTTAAAAGCCTCATGTTGACACGCAAAGTGCCGGAACCCTTACCCTCCCTCAACTGCCAGCAGGTCTTCTTCTATCCGCATTGGAAGGAATCTCTCCCTACTTGTCGGAGCCTCGAGGACGTCCTTAGAGTATTACTGCCCCTCCTCAAAGTCCTTGGCGTCTCTCTGTGGAGGGATGCCTCGCTACTCCAGAAGGTCTGTCGGTTGACGAAGGTTGGCTTCCGACTGGCTAACGCCGCCGACGCCTCGAACGCTGCACCAATCGATGACTTTGACGACTTCGGGGAACCTCCGCAAGAGCAAGAGAGCCAGATCTGGATCGATGTCCTCCGGTTTCACATTTTGCCTGCTCTCTCGCTTTCACCTTCCAACTCTGGCATCGTGGACGAGATCTGGATGTTGGTCCGCATCATGCCCCACGAGAAGCGCTTTGCTCTATACGGCCAATGGAAGAACGATCTTTACCAATGGCCCGAGCTGCGAGCAGCGCAAGCCTCGACCGAGAAGGAGGCCAAAGGAATTCTCAAGAGGATCAGCAAGGACAACCTCAAGCAGTCCGGACGTAATCTTGCCAAAGCCTCGCATTCCAACCCCACCATCTTCTTCACCGTAGCGCTCAACCAGGTGCAAGCGTATGACAACCTCATCCAACCCCTGGTGGAGTCAGCAAAGTACCTCTCGCAGTTCGAGTACGACATCTTCTCCTTCAACCTCGTGGATGCTCTCAGCAATCCCGAAAAGGAGCGAACCAAGCAGGACGGGACCAACATCAGCTTGTGGCTCAAGTCTCTGGCTTCCTTCTGCGGCACTCTCTTCCGACGCTACGCCATGATGGACTGCACGCCCATCTTGCAATATCTCGTCAATCAGCTCAAAGCCAACAACTCCAAGGACCTCGTCATCATGTCCGAGCTCATTACCAAAATGTCCGGAATCGAGCCGTTGGCGAATCTTGCAGATGCACAGATTGCCGCTCTCACGGGTGGTCGCCACCTGCACATGGAAGCAATGATGGCCGCCAACGCGCTTACTGGAAGCAAGGAACGCATCGCTTATCGTCGCTCAGGCCAGCGTCTGCTGCACGCTCTGGTGGAAAGCAAGCTTTCAGTGCCTCTTCTCATCCTCGTAGCTCAGCAACGTCAGGCGTGCATTCATCTGGTGCCGGAAAGCGAGGCCCATCTCAAGTATCTCGGCAACCTGTACGACTCGTGCCAAGAAGTGCTGCTCCAGTACGTCGAGTTCCTCTTCAACCACCTCGAAATTCCCGACTACGCTTCGCTCGTTCCGTCGCTTCAAGGTCTATGCGTGCGCTTTGGCATCGAACCTGCCATGGCCTTCTACATTGCTCGTCCCAAGCTTGTACACAGCATGAAGCAGATCGAAGCGGCAGAAGCCGCAGAAAAGCTTCGTGCTGAGCTCACCGCGAGTCGCGCTAAGGCGAAAGCAGCCGAGGACGAAAAGGCGGTGTCCGACGCTGACGAAGCAGGCAAGGCCGACAGTGGCACGGAAGCAAAGGGTGCGGACGCAGACGGCGATGTCAATATGGAGGATGCAGAAGTGGCAAAAGACAAGGTACAGGATTCGACGACAGATCTCGAGACCAGCGCGGATGTCAAGGAGGAAGATAAGACCCCGACGGAACCCTGGCATCGAGGCTTGTTGGATGCCATCGCAGCAGCAAAGGAGATGCTGCCCGAGGCTGCACACTCTAGTCTTGGCGTCCACTTTTACGTCACCTTCTGGCAGCTCAGCCTCGCCGACATCAACGTTCCCATCGAACGATACCAGCAAGAGGTCAAGCGACTGAACGCTCTCATTCGCGAAACGAGCCTCGAAGAACAGAAGAAGCGCCTTCAGGACAACGTCAATCAGCTCAACACCGAGATGAAGGACCAGATGAAGTCGCACGAGGTAACACGAAAGCGATTGATGGCCGAGAAAGACCACTGGTTCAGCGACAAGGCGGATCGAGGCGCAATAGTGGCGCACTTGATCCAATACTGCTTGTTCCCGCGCGCACTTCTGTCGCCGACAGACGCGATACTGGCAGGCAAGTTCATTCGCACTGCACACAACCTCGGCACCCGCAACTTTTCGAGTCTCACCGCCTACGACAAGATCTTTGTCGACCACATTGCAGCCGTCATCTTTTCTTCCACGGAGAATGAAGCCCGCAATTACTCGAGGTTCCTCTACACTGTCCTTGCCGATCTCAGCCCATGGCACCGACAGGCCGAGACGTTCAACAAGGAGGCGGTGGGTCAGAAGCTGCCTGGCTTCCAGATGCGATGGCACGACCGTCATGGCGGCGAGGAGATCCCTGCGGCGGATCTCTTGTCGTGGGAGCAGTTCCGTACCATTTTTTGCAAGTGGCAGGACTGCCTCCAGAAAGCGTTCAAGAGCTGCTTCTCGTCCAAGGAGTACATGCGAATCCGCAATGCGATCATCGTGATGACACGCATCTCGCCGTTCTACCCGCTGATCGAGTCCAACGGTACGGAGATCAGCGCCATTGTCGAGTCGCTAGCAGCCAACGAGCAGCGTGGAGACCTCAAGATTCTCGCACAGGGGCTGTTGGCTACCTTGAAGGCTCGAAAGAAGTCTTGGATTCCGATGCATCAGGCCAGAGCGGTGCCAAATCCTCCGGTTGCGGCGAACAAGGTTGCTGGTGATGCGTCGAAGGCAGCAGGCGACGCTGACAAGACGGCAGCATCAGAAGCGAAGGAGGACGCCGCGAAGCAAGACGACAAGGAAGCAAAGGAGACGAGCAAGCCTCAAGAATCGGCAAAGGCAAAGGAAGCAGAAGATGGCAAACCCGCAGCCCTAGGGAAGCAAGAGGCCGCTGCTGCTGCTGCTGCTGCTGCTGCTGCTGCTGCTTCGCATTCCAACGGTGGTGCATCGCAGAAGAACTTCGACGACCGCAAATCCAGCACTCCTGCACCGTCAGGGCCGCGAGCCTCGGCTGCCTCGGCTGGCCAAAGCGGTCGAGGTGGCACAGCAACTAAGGTGCCGCCCAGTGCGAACCTTCCAACTCGCCCAGCCCTTTCGTCGCAGAAGTCGTCAGCAGCCGAATCCAGAGACCGTCGATCCACGGGGCCAGTCGGCTCGTCTGCCAACGAGCCTCGACGAGGAGATGACCGCAACAGCGGCGCCAAGACCGACGATTCTTCGAAGCGAGGCACCGCAAGCGACCGTACCCAGAACGCGCCACCATCAGGACCACGTGGGGATGCCGCACGCGACAACGGCTTGCCGTCTCGACCGCCTCGTGAGGCTGCCTCCAGCGACGACCGTAGCCGCGCCACAAACGGCTCGGGGGAGCGTCGTCCACCTGCGAAGATCACGCGGGACACGGGCGACAACGTCTCTGCTCGTGCCGCGCGCGCAGAACCGATGAACCCGCCTGCTGGGCCGGCCCGCTCGCGTGGCGATCGCGATCAAGGCGAACGTTCTTCATCTGCCTCCCTGTCTGCTGCTGGCAAGGACAAGGACGTTCGTGACCGAGAGCGCGAGCGCAACGACCGCCAGACGGACCGAGACAAGGCACGCGCTGCAGATCGCGACCGCGAACGAGAACGTAAGCGCGAGAGGGAACGCGATCGACGGGACCGCGACCGATCCGCTCGAGACCGTGATCGCGATCGTGAACGAGAGCGGGAAAGAGAACGGGATCGCGATCGAGAACGCGCACGAGAGCGCGACCGCGGAGGAGGCAGCAATGCTCGCGACCGTGATCGTGACGACAAGAAGCGCGGCCCTAGCAGTGCCCAGCCGAGCCGCAACGGTACGCCTGTGCGCGATGTCGCCGCCGCTGAAGGTGGACGGGGCAGCGGATCCAACACGCCTCTCGGCCCACGTCGCGATCGCGAACCACCGCAGCAGCGCGATGCTGCCACCCCGACCTCCGCTAGCTCCACCCCCGGCGTCGGTGGGGACGAGATCAGCATCCGCGGCGGCGCCGAGCGCAAACGCACCCTCGTCGACCGGCTCGGTGGCTCTTCCACTCCAGCTTCAGGCGGCGCATCCCCAGCCGGAGGTCGAGCAGCAGAACCCGACCCTGCAGCTGGCTGGGATACTCCGGTGGATGACAGCTCGAAGCGCATCAAGATGGATCGTTCGCAGAAGTACCCGGCGGTGCCAGAGGGGCCGAGGTCGGATAGGCGGGGGCAGGGTAGGAGCTCGTTCGGCGGCAGGAGGGATCGTGGCGATCCGAGGCGGGATCGGTCTGCTCGTAGGGCCGGGAACGAGTAGCCTTCGCTCAGAGACACTGTCTTTGGAAATCAAACCCCCCTTTTCGCAGCTCAGGCACCCAAAAGAGAGGCTTCATCAGGGTGAAACGAATGTGTGTATGTGTTTGTGAAGGATCGCAGTGGCAAGAATCGACTACAGAAGCCCATGCCGAACCAAGGCCTCCCTCCAACCCTCACCCTGATCCCTCTCTACCGCCAGCTCGCGCATCAACCTCTTGTTCTCACCCATCAACCGATGCTGCTCTTCCTTGCTGCGCTTCAAGTCCTCCCTCAGCGCCTCCAGCTCTGCACTCTCCGCCTTTTGCGTATGATCGTACAGCAGATCCAACTCCTCATTGAACGCCTTATGTATTTCGGTATTCTCCAGCCGACCATCGGCCTCCAGCGTCGTCAGCAGCTCACACTTGCGTTTGAGCGACGAGAGCTGGACCTCGAGCTTCGATCGGTCCTTCACTGCCTCGTTGGCTGCAGCGAGCGCAGTGGTGGCCGTGCTGAGATCGTGGACGATACGATTGTGCATACGGATGGAGGAGATCCAGCGCGCATCGACGTCGGTGAAGAGAAACTCGAGCTTCTGCAGGCGCGTGTGGATGTTGATCACCTCGGCACCGAGCGCAGCGGCGTGGAGATCGTCGTCGTCAGCGTGGCGACGGGGGGCACGAGAGGAGTTCTCGAGGGCGGTGAGACTGCTTTGTAGGATCTCGACGTCGCATCGGAGAAGATTGAGCTCTTCCTTGACGAGCCGCAGGCCGTGCTCCATGGCTTCGTTCCGGCGACGCGCCTCTTGCGCTTTGGTGACGGTTGAGGATGTTCGGGCGGGCGTGACGGGTGGCACTGTTTGCGAGGCGGAGTCTTTGGCGGGGGGCTTGGAAGTGCTGCTGCCATGCCCTCGTTCTGTGGACACCTCACTTTCGGATACCGAGGGCCGCCCGAGGGGCTCTTCGAGCGAGTGCCGCGTCAAAGGCGCCGTTCGAGGCAGTGATGCCGCTGCTTCCTCCTTGTCGCGTCCCAAAGAAGGTCGTTTGCTGAGCGACCCCTCGCGAGCCCCCTCGACCGACTCATCGCTATACGAAGACAGGGGCCGCTTCGTGCCCGAAACGCGTCGCTTAGCTAACACCGGCTCGCCATCTCCACTCTTGTCCGCGTCCACTCCGACAGTCGACACAGGCCTCGCTCGTACAGGTGTAGCCATGCTATCATCACCCATCGTATGATCGCCCAAGACCGCCTTCGGCATTGCCTTGCGACGGATATTGAGCGGCGTCGTAGGGCCATTAGACAGCAACGACGGCGACAGCGGCTCGACGCGCACCTCCGAGGCGGGTGCCGGACTGGGACTCATCTGATCTCTGGGACCCGTGGGCCTCCGGCTGGCGGAGCTCGGCGTCCGGCAGAGATCGACCGAGTCGGCCCGCTGGCGTTGCTGGTACGGCGGCTGCGCAGCAGTCGCGGTCCAGCTCGGTGTCGACGGTGCGGCGCTTTCGGTTCGCGATCGCACGTGAGCGGGGATGCCACGGCCACCAACGAGGGTGCCGTTGCCGTTCCTCCGCGACAGTGTGGACGAGGCAGCACCGGCTGAGGTGGAAAGCAGCACGGTGGAGTCGGGCGTCATTGCGCGAGCATGGCGGGGCAGGTCGTTTTCGTCGCCACTGTCCGCATCGCAGCGGGTCGAAGAGGGTCCCACCGAAGACGAGCGTCGTCGGCCGAATCTTCGGAAAGAGCCCGGCGAGTTGGTGGTGCCTCGGGAGAGGCCCTCGAACGCGGCGCTGCGGCTGCTGATGCTGGTGCCTGCGGTAGACATGGTCTTGCCTCGACTGCTGATCGATGCGGCGGTGCTGCTGAACGTGCTCTTGGATGCGTTGCTGTCGCTGCGGCGCGCTGGTGAGCCGAAGACGTCGAGATTGGAAATGCCGGCACTTGAGATGCTGGATGCTGCCCCGTTCGAGCCGAAGAGCAAGGAACGGCCGAAGTTTTCTAGGCCTGCTGCCGCCTTGGCTCGTTGGCGGAAACCAGATCCAGAGGGTGTGCCAGGCGGACTGAGTGCATGTGCACGGAGAGCAGGGCCAAAGCGTTTTTCGACCTCGTCGAATAGCTGGACGACGTGGTCGGCAAGATCTGCGGATGACAATGCATGCGGCTCGCCAAGTACCTTACCGCCGCCCTGTGCTCCTTTTGTGCGCACGGTGGCTACGAATTCTTCCTCCATCTCGTCCACCTGACTGATATCCAAGAGAGCGTGCGGATGCGATAAGTCCGAATTGCCGAGCTCGATTCGATCCGTGCTGCCTTGCTGGTCCACGGAGATGGCCACTGAAGATCGGTGCAGCTCGTCGGCATAGCTTTGTCTAGAATGGAGCTGGAAGTAGATGACTTTACGCGCGTCCTGAAGCCTCGATGGTGTCTGTGAAGGGTTCGTGAAGTCGTCACTGGACACCGGTCTGCGGCGAGAGGCAGGCACGATGGTGCACCTTACATCACAACGGCTTTTCGCAGCCTTGTACAGCGCTTTGGCCTTCCATACGCTCTCGATGAAACGCATCTTCTCGAGCTTGGCCGAGACGTCGGCGTCCAGAGATGACGACCCCATTTGAAAGCGCGAGCCGCTGGTGGCGGGAACCGAGGAGGAAGGATCGACGGCGACATACTGACGCAAGGGTCGATTGGACCACTTGTCTCCGGTCACATGGCTCGGTGGGCGAAGTAGGGCAAGCTGCAAGTCAGCTCCACCGAGATCCTGAGCGTCGATATCCAACAGGTTGATGGATCCACGGAAGGCAAGTTCGGATCGTTTGTTTGGTGCCAGGAGGGATCCACTCGCGCTCTTCTCGGTCACCGTCTTCATTTGGGAAATGAGACGGCCAATGTCGTCCAGACCGACGAGCTTGCGCCCGCTTGTGGATGCATGGCTGCGCTTGACGATGGCGATGCGATCGTCAAAGAGGAAGAGTGTGCAAGGGATGGATTTGATGCCCGAAAAGGAAGCAGCAATGCCGGATGATGCCGCAGATGCGTCCAGTGGAAAGTCGTCTACGTCGATGCAATCGATGAACCTGCGATGCGCGCTGATGAGTTCAGCGGGGAACGATTCGATGTTGCGGCTGAAGCTCCACAGAATAGCGGCCCTGCGCGTCTTCTCGTCAGCCTCACAGCTTGCGATGCGGCTTACGAGCGAGGTGGCTTGCTCCAGTCGTTTTCGCAGAGGATCATTTTGATCTACGTGTTTGAGTATGGCGTCAATAAGAAGCTTGTATCGAGGGATGCGCTGAATAGGCTCCATCAGAAGGTCTCGAAGGCCTGTGTTGCCGATATCGGTGACAGAGTACTTTACTCGATCGGTGAACTCGCAAAACGCGCGATGTTTGGCGAGGGTGCGTTCGATGTGTTTTGCCTTTTCAAAGTTGGCAAAGTAGTCGGTGTAGCAGGAGAAGCACGACATGTGGTTGTAGATGACCTCGCCAAGACCGGCGCGGAGAGCCTCCGGACCCTGCGATATCAGGCGCTCAAGATCGTTGAGGAAAGCGCGATTTGCACCGGCGATCTCGCCAATGTTGCCGAATAGCCTCTGTGCTTCGTAGAGCGGGATGATGGTAGTGTTGCGATCCTTTGCAAGAGTGCGAAGAGGAACTGCATACTTCTGATGAAGCACATCGACGCGCTTCACGTAGCTGCGTTCCGTGTCTATGAGCTCCTGGACGCGGCCGAAGAGCCGAGTGGGATCCACCTTTGCCGAGTTCAGGGCATTGGAGGGACCAGGCGATGCAGCCGAGGACGAAGAGACAGCGGTGATGCTGGAGCCGCTCGAGGATCTCGGCACTGGCGAAGAGTCGTCATTGTCGAGTGAAGCAGCGGAAGAGTCGGCATCATGATCATGAACAATGTCCCCGAGCCACGCTTCGAAAGCTGCAGTGTGGCTTGTCTTGGAGAGGGAGTATGAGGAAGCAGCAGAAGACAGCGATGGCTCCGCAATGACGTCAAGAAAGAATGCTCGTGAGAGGCTGTCGCTCACGCCTGAGCTGATAAAGTCGGCTTCTGTGAAGGCTGCGAAGGTGTTGGTGCGGGCGTCGGTGAGGGGCAGCCCATCATGCCGCCTTGGAGTGGTGTTGGTGGAAGTGCTGGCTAGATGTGAGCTGCGGACGGGAGTTGTAGGTGTAGACGAGTCACGAGGAAGGCTGGCTACAATGCTGTGTCCTGCGCCGATGCCTGCAAAAGGCGACCGAGGTAGGTTTCGTGGAGGCATCGCACGCGAGTATGGCGTGCAGCCATCAAAGTGGGTTGATGCCGGGTGGGTGAGCCGTGTGGATATGGCATGTGCAGTGTCTCTTCTAAGAGGAGTCCATGCCGGGTATATGGTGACGAGGAAACGAACGTGTCGAGGCCGTTGCGAAAGAGAAAGTGGTGGTAGAGAAGACCCCTGAGAAAGGCAGCTGCTGCATCGTCGTTATCGAAATCTTGCTTGGCAACCAACACCAACACTTCGCAGCGCCGCCTGAGACGCGCACCACGCGTGTTCCGTCCGCATGACTGTTCAAAATAATCCAACGTGTTAGAGCTCCGTTGATATAGCCCGACGAAAAATTGCCCCAATTTTGGCTGCAGGTTGGAAGTTGGCAGCTCGAAAAGACAGCTTACGAAGCTCGAGACGTGGAAACACTGCGCTGTGCTGTGTTGTGCTGTGTCGCTCCTCTTTCTTCTCAAAATTGGCCCGAACGTTCGAGCAAAGAGAGAGAGAGAGCAGCTCTATTCCAAAGGTCGCGCGCTCAGGCCGGTCGTGTGGCGTGAGCGAGCTGTGGGACTGCGCACGCAACCAACTCTGAACCCTTGTTCAAGCCAACACCGTTTACACCACCAATCACACGTCTCCTCGTCTCTCTCTCACCATCACAGACGACTTCGTTACTTCTGACCGGACGCAAACCATCTTTCTTGCTCACACCCTCGATCCTTTCTTCAATATGTCCGACCCTAACCAGAGCATCGTCGACCCTGTCGCCAACAACGTCCAGCCTGTCACCAAGTCCGAGGACGACGACAAGAAGGTCTTTGCTGGCAACCTTGCCTTCGCAACCACCGAGGAACAGCTCAAGAACCTCTTCTCCGAGGCTGGTACAGTGTAAGTTGCGGCACATCACATAGCCCTGCAAAGAAGACTGCAGCGTACTGATCTCAACTGCGTTTTCGCTCTTTCTTGACCAACAGCACACACGCTCAGATCATCACTCGCGGCACTCGTTCCCTCGGCTATGGCTTCGTCACCTTCTCCTCCGAAACTGAAGCACAGACCGCCATTCAGCTCCTCAACAAGCGCGATGTCGAGGGTCGCGAGATCAGCGTAGAGTCCGCCAAGCCTCAGACCGTCACCGACGCCGACAAGCCAAAAGCACGCAGGACCCGATCGAAGAAGGGCAAGGAGTCGTCGCGTGCGCCACGTCGCGCCCGTGCCGATGAGGGCGAGGAGGGGGCTGCCGAGGAGGATGCGGCGAAGGCTGCCACCAACGGCGACGACACCAAACAGGCAAATGGCGACAAGCCCTCCAAGTCGGCCAAGCGCAGGCAGAAGAAGAAGGCTGCTGCTGCTGCCGCCGCTGCTGCCAACGGCGAGACTGCCGCACCCACCACCGAGGCAAAGGCCGAGTCGGGCGAACCAAAGACACGTGCACCTCGCGCCAAGCGTGAGCCCAAGGCCAAGGCTGCGGGCGAGCCCTCCAAGACGCTCGTCTTTGTCGCCAACCTCGCCTTTGCCACCACCGATGAATCCCTCAAGGCCGCCTTCTCGGACTACAAGGTCAAGTCGGCTCACGTCGTCAAGCGACGCAACGGCAACCGCTCCAAGGGCTTTGGCTTTGTCGACTTTGAGGACAACTCGGAACAGCAGCGTGCCATCTCTTCGGCGCAGGGCAAGCAGATCGACGGCCGAGATGTTACTCTGCAGGTGGCCGTTCAGCACGACGATGTCGAGGCTGCCGAGCCTGCCCCTGCCTCTGCCTGAGCACCAGCGTCTCCTCGCTGCGCTGAGCCAGCTACAACAGTCCGTGTAGACTCCCACTGCGGATGCTCACGCATGCTGGCTCGGTGCCGCTAAACAAAAATGTACAAAGCAATCCAGAACTTTCATAGCTCGCAACATCCGCGAGACGCAAGGTCGCACACCTAGACCCGATTGTGATGATTGCACACAGCGATAGACGTGAAAGCAGAGAACGCCAGCGTCCTCAACGAGTCGATTGCAAGTGAGTGTTAGCTAGCTCGTGTTGCGGCGTCACCTCGATGATCTCTTCCGCGGCCTTGTCTGAGGGCGGTCCGGGAGAGCTATCGCGCGAGTGTCTGTTGGAAGATCCCAGTGCTCTCGCCCTCTGCGAACGCGGACGATCGAGTCTCGCTTTCAATGCGTCCACCACCTGCTGAGCCAACAACTCTGCCAGCAGCACCGCCGCACAAATCGCAAGCGCTCCATCCAACGCCGCATCCGACGGCGCCCCATCAAACGCGGTAAACACCACCTGCAACAGCACCAGCAGCACGGCAAACGCAAATCGCAACGCCATCGCCCACCTAAACGACCGCTGCTTGCGATTCTTCGCGTTCTGCATCGTCTTGATCACGATATCCGTGGTGAGATACACGGCGCTGGCGACGTAGATGTACTTGAACTGGAAGAGCGATTTGACAATGTACTGGTTCATCGAGTCCGGGTTGATCGCGTTGTCGGCGAATTCGAAGTACGACTTGAACGGCAGGACGAGGCTAGGTGCGAACTGGGACGAGAGCGCGTGGCTGGCGTCGGTCCTGTTGGCTTGCGCCGTGAGGGTTTGCGCTTCAGTCAGGCCGCCAGAGAGACCGACGACGGAAGCTACCAGCCGTTGCGCTTCGGCGAGAGAGGGAATGCTTGCGCCTTCGTTGCTTTGGATCACGGCGATGATGCTCGAAATGCCCGCGACCGTACTGTTGGACGACAGCAGGTCGGTGCCATCGCCATTGTCAAACGACTGACTCGCCTGATCCGACGTCAGATTCTGCCACTGAGGCGTATTTGGCAGGTAGACGGCAGGATCATCGAAGAAGCGCTGCAAAGCATTGAGCGTGTTCATGAAGCTGAGGATCTTCTTGAGTCCGATCACCAGCAGCGCCGACGCCATGTGCAGAACAACGTGAACGTACGCCCACAGCACGATGAGCACCGACCTCAGATCGATGCGGTTCGTCGCGCGGTGGAAGTATCCACCAAATTGGAGCACCACGATGAGCACACAGCTAGCCGCCTGGAGAACAGTGTCGCTGCTCCAGCCGCCGCTTTCGATCGCAGCGCCACCGAGATTGTCGTTGCGCGTCTTGGCTCCCGGACTGATCTTGTTGAGTGTCTCGGAGATGCCCGTGAAGCCTTCGCCGAGGATGATGAGGCCGAACAGCACCAGACGCTCGGCTAGCACGCTTTCCCCAAGGGGCGAGAGGGCGCCGCCGATCTCATTGACGATTTGAGCGGATGCTTCGATACCTACGCCGACGATCCACATGATTAGCAGCGGAGCTTTGATTCCACGATGGCGTATGAAGCGGCTGAGGATCCAGAGCAAACCCGACGAGATGAGCGCAGCGATCGAAATCAGATGCGTTTGAACGACTCGACCGATTTCGTGCGATGTCTCTCTGGGTTGCTTGTGATTGTGTTGAGATGACGGCGAGTGCAACTGTTCGAGAGGAATGTCTTGGGTTGCGAGATCATCTGTGGCGACGGAACGCCTGTCTCTCCGCCATCGCACGAGATCGTGGGCCAAAACAACGGCGTAGTCGAGCGCCAAACCGAGGCGAGAGTAGCCGTAGATCTGCGTGAAGTTGGTGAAGCTGCCGCGAGAAAACTCGGAGGGCGTGGTGGAGAACCCGACCCACACTCCTAGCACAGCAGCGCGGATGACACGCTGGCTCGACTTGAAGAGAAACGGCTGAGAATGCGAAGGTCGTCGGTAGCGAACGTCGAAGTAAGCCTGACTCCACCATGCCCACCAAAGCGCGGTAAAGTAGCCGAGGAAGGCAGCAACGTCGCCAAACTTTTCGAGCGAAACGGCATTGCCATAGGTGTTGAGGCAGGCCGCAAACAGGAGGTCGAAGAAGAGATCGCTGTAGCTGGGGGCGTGCGAATCTTGATGCGAGCTCAACAGGACCATCTCGGAGTCGTTGGAAGCGGTTCCACTTCGGTGGGGGTGATGCTGCGTTTGAACGTCCCCTTCTCCGTTGTGAGGCCAGCCGCGATCGACCTGTCGAGGAAGGAGGTAGGCGCGGTCGCTCTCTTGCTGCTCGCGATGCTGCTGTTGTGTATACGAGCCATGGCTTGTCGCTGGGTGGGTATAAGGCGCCTTTTCAGGCAGATATGACACGTTCTGAGCGAGGTGTGAGTCCAGATGGGTCGGGCCTTCGGATAGCGTGGAGCTCATTTGCTGGTTCTGCGTGCCGAGCTGAGCCGAATCAAGCTGCGCTGCAGGAGGCGCTGTCGTCTGAGTTGATGAAGGGACTGTTGAGCTCGTCGCCTGCTCCACCGATGCAGGTCCAGTCTTTGCAGCTGGCTCGTTCATCTTGCTACGCATTCATGATTCGAGCTACGTCGAGTGATGCTTGGGACTGGACGAGACGGCAAGGCAATCTCAGCTAGCCCTGAGGCCCGGAAGTAAGCGCTGAGAAGGGATGTGCGGGAAAGTATGTTGGTGGTGGGATTTCAAAGGGTTTGGTCGTCCCTCAGGGTTCATGCGTTCTGCGGAAAAAGAAGCTTAACCTTGCCGACGCACAACCCAACAGGCCACGTTTGACAGGCTCAGTCAGTTTTCCGAAGCCATCCGCCGGCTTTCAACAACAAACGCCTTCTCCTTTCGAACATCATCGTCTTGCATGTCTTGATCCGTCGTAGGATCACCGTGGTCTGTCTTGGCAGCTCAGCGCTTGGCCTGCCTGTTTGCAGCAGGTAGGTGCGCAATCGCTTTGCAGCATCGCCTCATCGTCGCTCCGAGCTTTCTTGACTTCGGTGGAAAAGATTCGACTTCAGATCGCTGTGCCTCACAGTCTCATCTTTTACAAGGATCGAGTCCAGTCCCCCCCACATGGTGTACGCTCACGAAGCATTCGATGTTGTGGTCCGAGAATGAGCAGTCGAGTCGAAAGTCCAAAAAGAATCCAAGACCCCCCAAAAAAAATGTCGACAATCGACTGCTCCCTGCCAGGATTGAACTAGCGACCTCACCATTTCGAATAGTACGAGTGGCGCGCTCTCCCACTGAGCTAAGAGAGCTGTTGTTGCAGACGAGGACCAGATGAACAGAATTGACCCTTTGAACTCTCAGCTCTCGTCAGTTTGGCTCTTACAACACAGCAAGAAGAAACGAGACGCTTGAAGGCTGCGTTATGCACAGCGCACGGACGCGTCGATTCTTCCCGTCTGTCTGCGGAAAAGTGACACGCATTGCGTTTCCGCAGCCACGACCCTGAACTACACTCACCTCACATCCAACCCACTGCTACCACTTTAGGCATCTGAGACAACGCCGCCAACGAGATGGCACCCTCGTCTTCTTGGCGTTCGAGCTCGGCGAAGAAGCCGCGCGACTTCGACGACCAGGCGTGGGGCATCGAATCCGACGACGACGACTTTGTTACCCAGATCGCACCCCGTACCAACGTTCCACGCAGTCTCAAATCCTCATCCCGCTCTTCATCCTATTCTTTCACGGGTCAGCAGCAGCAGCAATCGTCATCCAGTACACGGCCAGACCAGACTCGCAGTCATGCCTCGTTTTCCTCGCAGAAGAGCGAATCGTCAGCATCAGCAACAGCCTCTTCAGCAGTACCAATAGCACGACGCGATTCCCGCAATCGACGCACAAGCTGGACCGTCGTCGACAACAGTGCCGCCGGCTCCAAGTCTCACGACTCGCTAGACCACACTCCTATAGTGGGCAGCCCTCCCACCGACCTTGCAGATGCGGTAGCAGCCGGCCTTGCTCTCGACAAAGAAGGCCAAGCCAACGCTGGGGCAAGCGGCAGCGGCTTCCAGCTTGTTGACGATGATCCGAAAGCCGCGAGCTCAAGTGAGACCGAAGAGGTGGACTTCGACACCGGAAAGACGGTACGCCGACGACGCCGATCTGGTCTAGCACGGAAACCGAGTCCAGGCTCAACGGAAGCAGAGACGCTGCGTCAGTCACTACGCGACGACTTGGATCGTCTGGTTCGAGATCCAGCTCATGCCCTCACCCGCATCGCCGCGCAATGGTCCGCTGCGGCTGTTCGTGGCACAAGTCCTTCCGCTGACCAGGCCTCTGATTCTACTCAGCCTCTTACCACCACCAGCGGAAAAGGCGTTGCGCCGACGCCAACTGCGCAAGAGTTTACCTTCGATCCTATCGCGGCAGCAGGCGACGGTCTGATCATCACTGGACCCAGCTTCGTCGACGCAGCAGCGACCAACCGAGGCATGTCAACCTCCTCTTCGTACGCTTCCATCCCAGGCAAAGACAGCGCTGTGGCCTCGCTAGACGACACGCAACGGACCGCCAACGGATCGATCGGTAAAGGCAGCGCCGCACGCAGACGCAGTGTGCGCTCGTCCCGTCGCCGACAACAGCTTCTCGATTGTCTTTCCAAGCAGAGCGTCGACATTGCGCAGCTTCGCACTCTGGCTTGGGCTGGCGTGCCGGACGAGCTGCGGCCCATCGTTTGGCAGTTGCTTTTGGGCTATCTGCCGGCTGTGGCATCTGTTCGCGCCTCGACACTATCCCGCAAGCGCGCCGAGTATGCAGCGGGGGTAGAGCTTGCCTTTGCAAAGGGCATCGCAGCGCTCGACCAGGGCATTTGGCATCAGATCCACATCGACGTTCCACGAACCAATCCAGGCATCCGTTTATGGCAGCGTCAAGCAACCCAACGATCCCTCGAGAGGATCTTGTACGTCTGGGCCATCCGCCATCCCGCGAGTGGATACGTTCAGGGCATCAACGACCTCGCCACACCCTTCTTCCAGGTCTTTCTCAGCGCCTACATCGAGTCGGATCCCGAACTGTTTGACGTGGCCCTGCTGCCTGCAAATGTGCTCGAGGCCATCGAGGCGGATACCTTCTGGTGTCTGTCAAAGCTTTTGGACGGCATTCAGGACAACTACATCTTTGCGCAACCTGGAATTCAGCGGCAGGTGCGGCGGCTGGGAGAGCTGGTCGCACGTATCGATGGTAGGTAACAAGTCCATTAGAGCAAGACACTTTGGTTTGAACGTACAGACTGACCTCATATCGCCTACACGGACATCACTCTACCCAGCGCCTCTGCACGCCCATTTGCAAGAACAAGGCGTCGAGTACATGCAGTTCGCCTTCCGTTGGATGAACTGCTTGCTGATGCGCGAGATGAGCGTACGCAACATCACGCGAATGTGGGACACCTATCTGGTACGTATGAGAAGAACCTTCACCTTGTGACCATGGCAACGCGAAGCAATAAGCTGACCTTTCCTGATGTCCTTCTTCATTTGACATCAAGGCGGAAGGACCGGACGCATTCTCCGACTTTCATCTCTACGTCTGCTCTGTCTTCGTGCACAAGTGGACGGACAAGCTCAAGACGATGGACTTCCAAGGCATCATCATGTTCCTGCAGTCGCTGCCGACGCAGAATTGGTCGGACAAGGACGCAGAGATGCTGCTTAGCGAGGCATTTATGTACAAGACCCTGTTCGGGAACAGCGCGCATCTCAACAAATAGCTTTGAAGGCGCAGCCATTCTCAGACCTTGTCGTCTGTTCCTTATCGTACTGGCAAGACACAGCTTGAACACCAGCAATCAGAGCATGCGAAGCGAACCGACTGACGTTGTTTGACAAGGCGTGAGAGCGTCGACGTGCTGAAGAGCGAGCCTCGCTCGAAGCTCGGATTTCGGAAAATTGAACGTAAGAAGAAAGTCGCCGAGATTTTTGTTGGTGTTGCTTGCCGTCCTCCTCCTCCTCAGCTTCCAACATCCTATCTCGACTTTCTGCCTCTCCTTTCAGTACTTCCGCCTTTTTCGCTCACGATTGTTCAGCACGATGACATGATCCGATGAGGCCCGTCTCAACTTTGGCGTTGCCTGCAAGGGCTGCTGGCTTGTCCGGAGCCGGAACGAGGCGCTCGCTGCCATCTAAAGGCTGCGTCGGCTCAGCCCAGCCACTGCAAATCAATAGACCAACAGACGCGCATAATGTTGTTGTTCGATCTGTCTCAACAGCCTTCGCAGAGGCCAGCACAAGCCGCACCGCCACGTCCACAGCGACCAGCAATGTACATGTCCAACCCGCGAACCATGAAAGCGGCAAGAGGAAACTACAACCCGCCCTGCTGCGACTCGGCTCGAAGCAGCCTCTCGTCCCATCACTGACGCCAACGGTACTTGGAGACAGTAGTCAAAAGGATCAGACACTACGGCGGCGTCGAGCGCAGAAGCTGAGCCAGCTGCACACTGCGATTCAGAGCGGCTCGCCCGACGCTGTCTGGTCCGCTTATCTCGATCTACAGAAGCCCAGCAGCGGAAGCCGACGAAGTCTTTCAGTCGACGGCCGATCTTCTGCTTCCATCTTATCCCCGCGAGAGTTCAACGCCGTCGTCCATGTCATCAACAAGGAGGCAGCGCGGACGAAATCAAACGTCAACCGTATCCTGCGACTCATGTCAGACGTTCGAAGCCAGCAACACCGTCTTCTAACGCAGCTCCAGCATGCATACGATACTCACAACGAGTCCCAAACTCATCTCATACAGCACGAGCTGCAGGAGTGGGACAGCATCGTCTCTCCGCAGCTGCTCAACACCACCATCACTCACATCGGCAGCAGCCTTCGCACTGTCGGCCTGGAAGAGGTCGATCAGATTCTCGACCAGCTACTGACCTACGAGGCCAACGAGCATTTCCGCGCTCTCTCGTCATCTCTGGGTCAAGATCAAGAATCTTCAAAGCAGAGCTCACATCCGTATGCGAAAAACGCATCGGATCCTCTGCGAACCGCAATGCTCTCTCCAACAGCACAACCCGCGTTGGGCATAAGGAGAAGCAGCCATCGCCACTCGCATTTTCCGGATCTAGCCACCTACAATGCGATCCTCAACATCATCACTCGCACAGTGCATCGAAGCAATACGGATCCTCGATTACAGTTGAAGCAGGACTACACTGCTGACGACGAGGAGGATGCTATGGCAAATCTCACCGATCAGCTGCTGGATCAACAGTTGGAGCAGCTCAGCGCATCGCTGGCAAGCAAGCTGCGCCGCTTCGAGCTTGACGCAGATGCAGCACCTCTGCATGTCAGTGCTCTCGACCGAGCTGACCGCCTCTTTCACTCGGTCATTGAGCGGATGGAGCGGAAAAGTCGAATCGAGCCTGATGCAGTCACCTTCAACATCATGATTACCATGTACTGCCTTCTGGGCCGCTGGGATGCGATGCTTAGTGTCATGCGGACCGCAAACAATAAGGGAGCGGTCAACGTCGACTGCATCAACAATGTGCTCTCGCATTGGCTTGTGCGTGCACCAGACTCCGCCATTCGCCACGGCGACAGCAATCATACTGCGGAGAGTTCGACGGATCAAGCACTGGAGGTCTATCGCCAGCTGCGGCAGAACTTGGTGAGCGCTGAACTGGCGTCGCAAGGTCTCACCATCGCTTACGGCAGGAACGACTCTCGCTCGCGAATGGCGCCCGAAGAGGCCGGCTACGACTACCGCTCACGCGACTTAGGCCCACTAGCTTGGCCGGACGAGAACGAGCATGCGCCCAAGGCGTCAACCCACATGTCGAACGCCGCTGCCGCGAACGATGCCGTTCAAACGATTCTTGGCTTGCCGAGCCTGCCAAGTCACATCACGCCGGACGAGATCACCCACGCCTTGATGATCGACAGTCTAGCCCGAGAAGGACGATTCGCGGACGCTTTCAGCGTATTCAAGGATCTCGTGTCAACGCCGAGCCGACGGCATGATACGAAGACCCAGGCGAACCGACTCCGGAACAGCGATGCTAGCGCGGACAAGCAGGAGAGCCGAATGCAGCCGACACTAGCCATGTTCATCAGCTTCTTCAGGGGCTTTTCGCGTCACGGTCGACCGAGCACAGCGGTAACCTTTGATGCGATTCAACCCGAGAACAGCACGTGGGAGGCGATGCCTCGAGAACCTCAAGATAACGAAGAGCCGGACCAGGAAGCAGCGCGGATACAGTCCAAGGCGGACGGAATCCATGCTGCACAGCTGCAGCTCTGGACCATCGATACGTTCCAAGAGATCTTCGATGCATTCCTCCATTTCGAGCCCGACGTGGCGCTCGTTCTACCTGCAGGTCGAAGAGATCTAGGCCTGAACACCAGTCCAAACTCGCTAGATCATCGAGTGCCGACGGCGCTGGGTTGGCTCACCTTGGTGGAGAAGCGTAGATTGGACGCGGTTCGACTAGCACCTTCGACGAATCAGCTCTTCTGGATCATCACAGCCATTCGGAGGGTCAGCAACGATCATGCGCAGTGGAGCCTTGCCATGTGGCAGAGGGTGGTGGACAAGTTTAGCAAGCCGGGCTCCGTAGGCAAGCTCGGATGGACAGGGTTTCGGCTGGACAATCGGCTGCATCGCGTGCTGGAGCATCTGGAGGAGCGTGTTGCGCGGCAACAAGGCGGCGAGGATGGAAAGTCTTAATGCGAGTTGCTTTTGTGATTGCTCATCGTGTCAGCTGCCGCTTGTGACTGTGACGTACCTCGAGTTCTGCAGCAACATTACCGAAAGAATGCTATTGCATTGAGCGTCGGTTGAAGTGGGGTCAGGGCTTGATGCTGGATACCGACGAACCCTTCTCAAGAGGTTGCCACGAATGATGCATGTAGCCTCGCAGCCCGCGGGAAGGCCGTCTCGAAGCTCGCGCGGCTTCTGATTGAGTCTAATCTGTGAGAGAACGAGCCATCAACAGTGGATTCATAGATGACGGCCAATTCGTGCTAAGCTAGGCGCTTTGTTTGGTGGCGCTTGTTCGGAAAGCGAAATCCGACCGGCGAAAAAAAAGAGAACTTTGCTTGTTCGGATGCCTTGTTCCGCGAATTTATGCTCTGGGCTCGACATCCCGAAGCTCGCTTGTTGACGCGTGGCAGACACTCAGAGGTTTCGATGCCGTCATACGTCGCAGACCCCTATTCTTGGCTCCAGCTTTTGGCCGGATGGGCGACCCGACGACGAGCAATTGCCGTGAGCCTTTGTAGTCCAATTGCTCCTCATATCCGGAGCCGCATTGTCTGCTGGTTCCAGAGCTGCTTACTCTGTCCGACTGGCCATCAATCTGACAGCACTTCCTGAGTCTCTAGCCGTACATGTCAAAAACTGCCAAGCGTAAGCACGCGGGATCTCAAATTAGGATGACGGTGGTTCGCCTCGCCCTGTGTGCACATCGTCCTAGACTTCGCGAGAGGCCCTTTGGCTCGTGGCTCACAGATCACCTGAAACTGCAGTCCACGAGCGCAGATGCCTGTCTGCATGCGGGACAACGCTCCCTGGGATTGAGCTACTGCAACGCGTGGGTTGAAGAATAGGGTCCAACCTCGGCCCGCTTCAGGAATGTCTGCTCCGCGGCGAAGCTCTTGCTCGGGAGCGTCTCCCGCTGAAAATCACTCCGTTCAGCAGGATTCCCGCTCCCTGACAGGGATACTTGACAGGACCGCCATGCCTCCATGGATCCATGGAAGATCTCGACCGACGAGCGTGGAATGCCTTCTCGACGATGATTGTGCGACCTCGTCAGCCACACTGGCTCTGGCACCAGAGTCATCAGCCGGAATCTTCTCTCCAGCGGGTCTGAGCTTGCAACGGTATAAGATACTCGCATCCTTCTTCTCTGCTTCCCCAATTCTTAGTCCGATCCACACCCTCTCTATCGCCCTCCTGCTAAACTCTTCATTGGCTCGCTCCTCATCACTAGCAGCTAGTACACCGCCTTTGTACATCTTGCTACGTGCAAGTCATCAGCCATGAGCGAGTCGGCGCCCTACAGTGGTGCCACCACTCCAGCTGGTCCTGCCGGCATCAGCACCTCCGACACTCGCAGCACCAATCATGCTGATCACGCCTCCGTCGACATGCCTCAGACTGGTCACGTAGATGTGGATCAGGCAAAGGCCGAGTTCAGCAGGCTCGAGACGTCTCTCAGTCGCCAGTCTGAGACCACTCGCCAGAACAGCAGCACCGGTGCCAATGACCTCGAAGCAGGTCAGAAAGCCGATGATGAGGACGACTTCAACCTCGTCCAGTACCTTCGCTCCACTCAGTCCGAGAACTCGCAAGCTGGCATCAAGTCGAAGCATATTGGCGTCTCGTGGTCCAACCTCGAGGTCATCGGCAACGATTCGATGGCCCTCAACATCCGGACTTTCCCAGATGCAGTCACTGGTACCTTCCTCGGCCCCATCTTCAAGATCATGGCCGCTGTCAAAAAGCCTACCGGCAGAAAGCTCCTTCAGAACTTCACCGGTGTCGCCAAGCCTGGTGAGATGGTTCTCGTCGTCGGTCGTCCAGGCTCTGGTTGCTCGACTTTCCTCAAGACCATCGCCAACCAGCGCGGCGGCTACATCGCTGTCAACGGCGACGTCAAGTACGGAGGCATCCATCACAAGGAGTTCGGCAAGAAGTATCAAGGTGAAGCTGTCTACAACGAAGAGGACGACATCCACTTCCCTACCCTCACCGTCAAGCAGACGCTCGAGTTCGCTCTCAGCCTCAAGAGTCCAGGTCAGCGTCTCCCCGATCAGACCGTCAAGTCGCTCAACCAGGAAGTGCTCAACACCTTCCTGAAGATGCTTGGCATCCCGCATACCGCCGACACCCTCGTTGGTTCAGCCACCGTTCGAGGTGTCTCGGGAGGTGAGCGCAAGCGTGTCAGCATTGCCGAATGTATGGCTTCCAGGGCTGCGGTTCTCGCTTGGGACAACTCTACCCGTGGTCTCGATGCCTCCACGGCTCTCGACTATGCCAAGTGCATGCGCGTGTTCACCGACATTGTCGGTCTCACCACCTTCATCACCCTCTATCAGCCTGGTGAGGGCATCTGGGAGCAGTTCGACAAGGTCATGGTCATCGACGAAGGTCGCTGTGTCTACTACGGTCCTCGTCAGAAGGCCCGTCAGTACTTCCTCGATCTGGGATTCAAAGACTACCCTCGTCAGACCTCGGCCGACTTCTGCTCGGGCTGTACCGATCCCAACCTCGACCGCTTCGCCGAGGGCCAAGACGAAACAACGGTACCTGCCACCTCGGAGCGCCTCGAGCAAGCTTACCAACAGTCGTCAATCTACCAAGACATGCTCCGGGAGAAAGAGGCCTACGATTCTCAAATCGCAGCTGATCGCTCTGCAGAGGAAGAATTCCGTCAGGCTGTGCTCGAAGACAAGCACAAGGGTGTTCGTCCAAAGAGCATCTACACCGTCAGCTTCTTGCGCCAGGTTCAAACGCTCACCGTTCGTCAGATGCAGATGATCCTCGGCAACAAGTTCGACATCTTTGTTTCCTTTGCCACGACCATCGCCATCGCCCTAATCGTTGGTGGTATCTTCCTCAATCTTCCGCAGACGGCGGCTGGCGGTTTCACCCGTGGTGGTGTCCTCTTCATTGGTCTCCTGTTCAACGCGCTTACGGCCTTCAACGAGCTACCCACGCAGATGGGTGGTCGACCGGTTCTGTTCAAGCAGATGAACTACGCTTTCTACAGGCCATCGGCACTCAGCTTGGCTCAGCTGCTCGCCGACATTCCGCTCTCGATCTCCCGTATCTTCCTCTTCTCGATCATCCTCTACTTCATGGCTGGACTTCGACGCACCGGCGGAGCCTTCTTCACGTTCTTCATCTTCGTCTACGTTGGCTACCTGGCCATGGCTGCCCTTTTCCGCCTTTTCGGAACGGTCTGCAAGTCGTACGATGTCGCGGCGCGTCTCGCGGCTGTGATCATCTCCGCCCTGGTCGTCTTTGCCGGTTACGTTATCCCGCGATCAGCAATGTACCGCTGGCTCTTCTGGATCTCGTACATCAACCCGTTGTACTTTGCGTTCTCGGGCGTCATGATGAACGAGTTCAAGGATCTGTCGCTGGCATGCGTCGGTTCGTACATCGTTCCAAGAAATCCGACCGACTCGAATCAATATCCGACCCAAGTGGGCGAAAACCAGGTTTGCACTCTTCCTGGCGCCATCTCCGGCAACCAGTTCGTCGCCGGCAACGACTATCTTCGTGCTAGCTTCGGTTACGACTCGTCCGACTTGTGGCTCTACTTCGGTGTCGTGGTGATTTTCTTCGTCGGCCTCGTTGCCGTCACGATGGTTGCCATCGAAATTTTCCAGCACGGAATCCACTCAAACGCTCTTACCATTGTCAAAAAGCCCAACGCCGAGGAAAAGAAGCTCAATCAACGTCTCAAGGAGCGTATGTCTATGAAGGAGAAGGATTCCAGCAAGCAACTCGACGTTGAATCCAAACCGTTCACGTGGGAGAAACTCTGCTACGAGGTGCCTGTCAAAGGCGGAAAGCGCCAGCTTCTAGATAACGTGTATGGCTACTGCAAGCCCGGCACGTTGACTGCCCTTATGGGCGCTTCGGGAGCCGGTAAGACTACGCTCCTCGACGTTCTTGCCGATCGCAAGTCTATCGGCGTGATCTCCGGAGACAGGCTTATCGACGGCAAGCAGATCGGTATCGAGTTCCAACGTGGCTGTGGCTACGCTGAGCAGCAAGACATCCACGAGGGTACTGCTACTGTACGAGAGGCTCTCAGGTTCAGTGCCTACCTACGCCAGCCAGCATCCGTCCCCAAGGAAGATAAGGACGCCTATGTCGAGGATATCATCGAGCTGCTCGAGATGCAGGACATCGCTGACGCTATGATCGGCATCCCCGAGTTCGGTCTTGGCATCGGTGATCGCAAGCGTGTCACGATCGGTGTAGAGCTTGCAGCCCGTCCCGACCTTCTGCTCTTCCTGGACGAGCCCACCTCGGGCCTCGACGGTCAGACAGCCTTCAACGTCGTTCGATTCCTCAAGAAGCTCGCCGCTTCGGGTCAAGCCATCCTCTGCACCATCCACCAGCCCAATGCGCTTCTCTTTGAGAACTTCGATCGCCTGTTGCTGCTCGAGCGAGGCGGGAAAACGGTGTACTTTGGCGACGTCGGTCCAAACGCTGAGCACATTGTCAAGTACTTTGCCGATCGTGGAGCTCAGTGCCCCGACAACGTCAACATGGCAGAGTACATGCTCGATGCGATTGGAGCTGGCTCCATGAAGCGAGTGGGCAACAAGCCCTGGTCCGAGCTGTACAAAGAGTCTGATCTCTTCCAGCAGAATCTTGCTGAGATCGAGAAGATCAAGCAAGAGGCGGCCAAGCATAGCGAGTCAGAGTCGGGCTCGAGCTCAGGAAAGACCGAGTACGCTACCTCCTTCGCCTTCCAGGTCAAAACGGTGCTCAAGCGGGCGCTGCTCAGTACCTGGCGACAGCCTGATTACCAATTCACTCGACTCTTTCAGCACGCCGCTATCGCTCTGATCACCGGTCTCTGCTTCCTAAACCTCGACAACTCCGTGGCGTCTCTTCAGTACCGCGTCTTTGGCATCTTCATGGCAACCGTGCTTCCTGCGATCATCCTGGCCCAGATCGAACCCTACTTCATCGCAGCGAGGTCGGTGTTCATTAGAGAAGATTCGAGCAAGATGTACAGTGGCGAGGTCTTTGCGATCGCGCAGCTCATCCAAGAGATCCCCTTCGGCATTGTCTCGAGCGTCGTCTACTTCTTGCTCTTCTACTTCCCCGCGGGCTTCCAAGGCGGCTCGGATCGTGCCGGCTACTTCTTCGCAATGCTCATGGTCACCGAGCTGTTCGCCGTTACCCTCGGTCAAGCACTCGCTGCGATCTCGCCCTCGGTCTACATCGCCTCGCTCTTCAACCCTTTCATGATCGTCATCATGTCTCTGCTCTGCGGTGTTACGATTCCGTACAACAACATGCCCAAGTTCTTCCGAAGCTGGTTGTACTGGGTCAACCCTCTCACGTACCTCGTCTCAGGACTGATCACCAACGAGATGCACGAGCTGCCAGTACGATGCTCAGCAGCCGAGCTCGCCACCTTCCAGCCTCCTTCGGGCCAGTCATGTCAAGCATGGGCACAGACGTTCGTCAACGCTTTTGGTGGCTATCTCTCCGATCCGAACGCCACCTCCAACTGCGGCTACTGCCAGTACACTACTGGCGATCAGTTCTATGCGAACTTGAACATGACTTTCGGGCAGCGAGGCCGCAACATCGGTATCTTGATCGCTTTCGTCTGCTTCAACGCCATCATCACGATCGCTGCCTCACGATTTATCAAGTACGCCAACCGTTAATGTCTCCTGCCGCCGTACTGCGCTCTCTCGCTCTCCATCATCTCATAGAACTTTCATTGATTGCTTCGTAGTGTCCATAGATACCGGCCTCGTAAAATGCAACGCTTGTCCATACATCGGTGTCGAGACTGGCGTGTCTGTCTTGCTCTGCTGAGTAGCGTGCGAATCTCACGAGTCGCCTATGCACTCTGCGCTCTCTCTGTCTCGAGCGCCGGACAAAGCTCTTTGTCGACTGAACTGTGTTTCTCGAAGGCTGAACAAAGCTTGCGATTGAATTGACCATGTGCCCGGGAACGCCAGTGTCGCGACAGGCAGGTTCGCAACACAGTGTTTGTGCGATGTGAGACGTGCGTCGAAGCTAGGGTGGAGTGAGGTTTCCGCTGCTTTTTGGGTACGCTGTTCTCCTGCCTTTCTTGACTTTCGCTGCTGTCTGCTTTGCTGCTGCCTCTCTTTTCTCTGCTCTCTCTCGGGCAGCTGCTTCCTTGGTTGCCTTCTTCTCCTCAGCAATCTTCTGCCTCTTGCAGGTCGCCTCCTTGGCCTTGATCCTCCTTTTATTGCCCTCCTCACATGCCTTCTTGCTCTTGCCACCTGAATCCGCCTTGCCAGAGGCATGTTACAAGTCTGGATTGTACTAGGGTCACATCAGGGATATGGATCGGCAATCCAACTGACACACGCAATGAGGGAGGTTGGCTGCGGCAACAACCACTGTGATAGGTTAGGTCCGGTGAGACGCTGCCGGGGTGCCTTCCTTTCCCTCTTCAATTGTCTTCTATTTCACTCTTAGTAGTAGATTGAATCTCAGACCTTGACTCTCAAGAAAGACTTGCCACCGTGCTTGCCAGCAACGTGCCAATCTCCACTGACAGACCCGCCCCTGGCCTCCCATTGCATCCACTGCAGCACCTGAGGTTCTTAGACCCCAGGGGCATAACACCTGGCCACTTGTTTGCCCACCCAAAGAGGCTCTCAATCTTGTATGACAACTTCTGCATCAGTGGTTGAAGGCATCATCAAGAGCTTTTTCTTCTCACCTCCTGCCTGTCAAGCACACAACCATATCATCAAAGCTCCTGGCTTGTCAAGCATGCCTTCTGCTTGCCTTGCTTTTGAGCACACCATCAAGACCATCCTTGAGTGCAGCCTGCAACTTGAGCACATCGCTGTTAAGCGCCAAGGGTCTGAGAACCTCGTGGGGGGGGGGGGCGGGTCGGCTGGACGACGAGGCTTGGAGCTACGGGGAGTACGTGGTGCGCATGGAGTGGTCCACGAGCGTTGCCAAGTGGCGGGAGTGTGACTGTAGTCGGAAAGGTCTGGGATTCCACCTGCAAGTGAGTGCAGAGTAAAAT
This sequence comes from Pseudozyma pruni, assembly GCA_023212685.1. Classification (NCBI taxonomy): domain Eukaryota; kingdom Fungi; phylum Basidiomycota; class Ustilaginomycetes; order Ustilaginales; family Ustilaginaceae; genus Pseudozyma; species Pseudozyma pruni. Next base: position 35,060 of record JALBYD010000075.1, read on the forward strand.
ACAATTGACGAGGGAGCAAGAGGTTGGAGCGCGGGGCAGCGTGGTATTTGCCGCAGTCCCCCGGGGACGGCCCGGGGCACCGCGAGGGCGGTGGGGGGCCCAATCGTAACATTACCCCCCCCCTCGTCAGCCGCGACGTCCCAGGCGCAGCGTGGTGTACCTGGGATGTTTTGGCCAGCCGTGGCTCACACGTGGGGCGCTGCGCAGGGTCTACGAGAAGAAAGGGTCTGCGCCGTTTGCTCAGGGTCTACGCGCCGAACGCTTTGACCCCCACCTTGTATAAGAGGTATCCGTGTAGGTCGCGCTTCTTTCCTTCCTTCCTCTCTTCCTCCACGATCCTTCTTCAAGCATTCGGTCGATCCTGCGGCGACGATGGTTACGCCAACTTCCAGTAAGTATTGCGGGGCGGGAGCGTGACCGGCGAGCTGGTACTGATGGTCTGACTTTGGGCGTGGTTCGTGGAAACAGCTCTTTACAACGACGACGCTGCCGCTGGCAGCACTACGGGCCGCGAGGCCGAAGCCGGGGTCTCCCCGCCTCCTCCTGGTAAGTTGTGGATTGTCGTGGGGTGCTTGGGGAGTCGTTGGCTGACTGTTGTGGTTCTGTTTTGTGGGCAATGCAGATGCTTCGACGACGACGGTGGCTGCGCGCGCAGCTGCCACCCCCGAGGCCGCCGCGACCGCGGCTGCCCGCCCCCTGGGCCGTCCCCCCGCGCTTTCGGAGCCGGGTAAGTACTGGAGTTCCCTGGCGTGTCGTGGAGTGTCCGTGGAGCTGGCTGACCGGTCCCGTTTCTTTGCGCTTGGCTGAGGTAGTCGGAAATCCCCCCCGCGACCAAAGTTTGCGTCTCGTGGGGGGCGTGGGGGCTCCCGGGGGGGTAGCCCTTGCCCCCCGTTTACACCCGGAGCTGCGCCGAGTTCTGGTGCTGCTGGGTGTCCCCGGGTACGCCGCCCCTCGCGTGCCTGGGGTTCCCGCAGCCCCTGGGACTCCCTTGGCTGCTCCCGGCTGGAGCTCATTGGCGGCCTTCTCGCACAACGATCCTGCCGTGCGCGCTGGTGTCGAGGCTCTGTTGGCCTACAGAGGTCAGCGCCAGGTGGGCGACCTCGCTTGGCTGGCAGAGCTGATCCAGCTGGTCTGCGTGTTGCCCGTGGGTGCCGAGTACGACAGGTGCTATACCTGCTTGCACCCCCGCAACCCGGAGGAAACCAGGGAGTGCGCGGCGCCCCCGCGGAAGTCGGTCGAGGGTGACAAGCACCGCTCGTCCCGCATGCCGGACGCCATTTGGGAGGTCCTCCGCCGCGGGGCCCCCACGGCGTGCGTGGCGTGCGGCTCGAAGCGCCAGTGCGACTTGCGGGGGCGCATTCCTTGGCTGGGCGAGCGTGGGAAGGACTCCAACGGGTACGGCCTCTACTGCATGGAGGTCTACCTGTGGATGCGCCTGCTGGGCCACCGGCCCAACTCCACGCTCGAGCCCAAGCAGGTCTCGGCGGGGATCCTCCCCCCCGTCCTGGCGGAAGAGCGGGCGCGCTACGTGGACGCGTACAAGCGTCAGCGCGCCGCGGGAAAGAATACCCGCGCTCCGCCGGGCCAACCGGGGGTAGGGGTTTAGGGTTTAGGGTAGGGTTAGGGTTAGGGTTACAAGGGGCTCCCCACTAGGGATGGCCGTCAACATGCATCACTGTCTTAAGTAAAGTTGTTCTATAGGTCCCAGTGAACATATTTGTTGCTGATCCCCAACCCAGTTGCCTTGCTAGGTGCGGAGATATGGGGGTTGGAAGTTTCACCCGGGTGAGTTGACTTGTGTCCCCAGACCAACCCAGAGCCTCTTCTGGTGCTGGGATCATCCTGAAACTTTGCATACACCTTCTTTACTGATGTATTAAGAGTGCAATGCCATCAGAATGGGCATTGCTCATGGTCACCTACAGAGAAGCACCAGCCAGAAACCGGCTTTTGGACCAAGTTTGCAGGGACTGGACTGTACTGGGGGTGGTGACTGGGGGTGGGGATAGGGTTACACAGGTACCCCTAGCCCTAGGCGGTGGCGCGGCGCTGAGCGGCGACGGCCCAAAACGTCCTGCCAAGAGCGACGGATGCGTCCACCTCCAGGGTCCAAAAATGTACCACCAATGACACTGCTCAGGTGCCGCAAAGGACCGAATTTTTTTTTGGCAGGGGCTACGGCTGACGGCCAACGGACGCGTGGAAATTGGTCGGAAATTGGCTGGGTGACGGACAGAGCGCGCACACTGTTCCAGTGCCTGACGTACCAAATCCAACTTTGAGCGCGCCACGCTGGCACCGCAGACGCCGTCAGCCAGCCAGCTTCAGTCCGTCAGTGGACTGTCAGCGCACCACAGCTGGTTGGTGCACACTGTTCCGTTTTATCAGCGCACAGTCTGCTACCCGTGTTCTGAGCGCTCCCCTTTGTTCATCATCTCAAGTCCGTCACCAACACCATCTCCCCATTGTCTGTGAAATGCAAAATCTTCTCACGCTGGTCAATCAAATGTGTCCCTTTGTCTTTCCTCGACGGCAAGTCTGTACCCGGTGCAGCGCTGGTGCAAATTTTTTCACCTGTGGTTCTGCGCTACAGCATCAGCGCTGCAGTGCACTCACACTGTTGCCGTAGCTCCTGTGCTGTAGCTTCTGCCGCTGTGACTTGCCGCACACAAGCTGTGTTCAAAGGTGCTGAGCGTGCGCACAAGCTGGTGGCCAACTTGATATATAGATGTGTGCCTTTGTTCATTTACAGCATACCATGCCATCATCTACCGCTCTTCACATACAGCTCACCGCTCACTGCAACACACTTGCTCTTACCTGCTGGACGCTCTTCAACAATGTCTCAACCATCTGACCATCCAGTTGACGCTGGTGGTGCTTGCACCATCATCGACACCGTTCACGGTGAGGATCTTGATGGAACTCCTCCAGTTGAATTGTACGTTGCTCATCTCCACACATTGTTGGCAATGGACCCATTTCCTGACGCTTGCTTCCCCACGTACTTGTTTTCACAGTCCCAGCTTGCCCGCTGCAAACCAGCTTGCAGCCACGTCTCCTGATATCGACGCCACTGATGCTGCTGACACGGTCAACGCTGCTGACACGGTCAATGCTGCTGACACGCTTGGCCGCTTCTCCCTCCGCTTGGTCAGCCACCCGCAACTTGTCATCTGTACACGTGCTGCCTGTACGCTTGGCTCTCCGCTCAACCCCTCCTTCAAGGACGTCACGGCTCATCTGCAGAAGTTCCACCACCAGCCGCTGGGTGCTGCTTCACGCAGCACTATTCAAGCTGCTCTCACGGAGCTGAACCTGCCTTCTCCCAAGGTCGTCACCATTCACCAGGATCTGCTGCCCGTACCCAAGATCAAAGAGCTGCCTGTTCAGCCAGACGGCTTCCAGTGCAATCACTGCTCCTACGCTATCTATTCCAAGAGCGCCATGGCCGCTCACTTGAAGGACCGCCACAAAGACATTGAAAGCAAGGCAACGTACACGCACCCGGTGCTGGTGCAGCTCATCCATGCAAGCGGAAAGAACCGTCGCTACGTTTATGTGCAAGACTTTGGGTTAGGGTTAGGGTTACAAGGGTCTCCCCAAGTCCATCTCAAAATTTGTTGAAATCTGTACTAATGAGAGTTGTA
>JALBYD010000076.1:0-37407 GCA_023212685.1 Pseudozyma pruni
AAGCTCGGCTCCAGCAAGCCGCCGCCGAGCATGGCAATGGAACGTACTCCAGCATCCGCCAGGCAGCCGCAGCCCACGATGTCCCAGAATCAACTCTACGTGATCGCCTAGCTGGACGAGTGCCAAAGAATGACGCCCAGGCGAGCATGCAGACGCTCACTCCTGCTGCAGAGTCCGCCCTAACCGACCTTATCCGGCGTTGTGCCTGCAGCGGGTATCCTCTAACAACAACGCAGCTGCGCAACTACGCCAACACCCTCACACGCAACGTTCCTGGACGCAGCGAGCCTGTGAAGGTCGGCATCAACTGGCCGCAAGGGTTCCTGCGTCGACACCCTGCAATCCGCACACACTGGTCTCGATGCCTCGACAATGCACGCCTCACTGCGGTCAACGAGGAGGTGATTCGACAATGGCATGTACACTTTGCCGAGACACTGCGTGACTACGCCATCGCATCAACCAACGTCTTCAATATGGACGAGACTGGCTTTGTGATCGGACTAGGTGGACGGGAGCGTGTTGTTGTGCCAACAGGCAATCAGGCTGCTCGCTTCAAGGCGCAGTCAGGTACTCGAGAGTCGGTCACAGTTATCGAATGCATTGGAAGCGGGGGGCAGGTTCTTCCGCCCCTTGTCATCACCAAGGGCCGTGTTCATACAGTCGGAGAACAGCGGCGAATGGATGGTGTGCCTGCCTCGTGGCACTTTGCGAAGTCCGAGAAGGCATATACATCGCAGGCGCTGGGTCTCAACTGGCTCAAGAACATCTTCGACACCAACACACAACCTTCAACGCCATCAGAGTATTGTTTGCTGCTCATCGATGGGCACAACTCGCATACCAGTCTCGAATTCCTTGTCGCAGCATGGAACCGTCGCATCATTCCGTTCCTGATTCCAGCGCATGCCACCCACATTATGCAACCGCTTGATGTAGGCATCTTTGCTCCGCTCAAGGCTGCATACGCCAAGCTTGTCAACGATGCTGCTCGCCACGTGGAAGGCGCTACTCACAAGTCGTTGTTCGCCACACTCTATGCTCAAGCACGTGGCGAGGTCTTGACGTCATCACTGGCACGGAACGCCTTCAAGATCACCAGGCTCATGGTTCAACCAGACCCGGAAAGGATGCTCAATGGTCTTCCTGGGTACTTGGCATCTCACACGCAAGCAACATCCGATCAGACCCCGGTTCAGGAACGCCCTATCCCGCAGACGCACGGAGCTGTCTGCTCAATGATCGATGCTCACAGGAGCGAACAGGACCCACGCGGCGCAACCAGACTCAAGCGCACACTCCTGCAAGCATTCGAGAAGCCACACGCCAGGATTGCGCTTCTAGAAGCCCAGGTAATGCTTCTTCGAGAGCAGGAGGCTCAAAACCTCAAGATGGCGAAGAAGGTGACGTCAAAGAAGGAGGCGGGCAATCTGATGGTGGTGTCAAAGGAGCAGCGAGTATGCAGAGCGTGAATTGGTGGCGTTGGATCCGAAGATTGCTGCAAGCAGGGTGAGGGCGCTTGAGAAGCAGCAGCAGCAGCAGGAGGAGCGAGCAGTACTGCCGCCAGTTGCAGCAGCAGATGATCGTGACGAAGAGGTGGAGGATCGTGACAAGTGCCTCTCGGCATCACCAGGCATTGCCACTACGCCAGCAACATCAGCAAGCGACAATATCAACAACCACAACAGCGCTCCCAGTGCCATCGCAGATGACGAGCTCGATCCATTCGGCTTCTTCGCAACACTCCCTGTCGCCACTTCTTCTCGTGTCTGTCTCTAGGGTCGAGTTCACTCAGCGTGTATGGTAGCATTCACGGTATGTCAATGTCAAAGTCTCAGGTCGATTGCATGCATATTGGCTGAGTTCACCATCACAACGAGCACTACCATCATCTCGAATTTCAAGTCAGAAAATGCGCGAGTACTACGTGTGCGCGGGTAGTACGTGATTTACGTTAGTTGCTTCGTGAGACTTCAAAGGGTTGTTGATGCCGACTTGGGAGCGAACCGACCCCCCCGGTTGCGCAGCAAACAGTAGTCTCCATAAACATTCGCGTTCCCCGGCCAAGCCTTGGGCAACCAGAAAGCCCTATGCAGTGCCGCGCCGACCTTCCTCGCCACGCGGCTGAGTAGCGAGTCTCGCGGGTCCACAACGGGTCTGCTGAACTCGGCATCCAAGAAGGCGCCGCAGAAGACCCTATCCCACTCGTCGGTGGTTGCGTAGCGCGGTTCGTACCTCGACTCCTTGCCGCCTGAAGCGAGGCTGCGGTGCGGGAGGTCGAGGTCGACGAGGTAGTCGCACGAGTTCACCTCGACGTACCGATCGGGTTCTTGGCGGTTGAGGTCGTTGAACCCGGGCTGGACGCGACGTGTCACACTCGCCCAGGGCCAGGCCCATCCCAGCGTCGTATCCAGCGTCTTCACCAGTGCATCTGACGGCGTGATCGCCGACGCAGCGTTTGTGTCGAAATGCTTGGGGAGAATCCCGTCAAACTCGCTCTTGATCCACTCAACCTCGACGCCCGCCGGCACGAGGAAATGCGTCGGGAACCTATGCCACTCCTTGCCATAGCACAGCCTCACCGGCTTATCGAGCGAGGTCAGCGGCGCGAGGGAGATGGTAAGGTCGACGCTGATACCCTTGTTCTCCTCTCCGTAACCTCGGTCGTTGTACTCCTTCTCCTCCTTGGTGGCGACAGGCGACAGACCACGTGCGATACGCTGCTGGATTGCAGGGCTGAGCGTGTCCGGGAAGAGGTCGGCGACTACACGCGGAAGCTCGTACCCTTCAAAGTGGAAGAGAACGTCAAAGGGCGAGTGGTAGTTGTTGAGCTGTCCTACGCTGCGCAGGATGCCGAGCAGGAGGCCAACGGCGAGGATCGACGAGGTCATGGTGGTGAACAGGCTCGACTTGGATGCGCGGTACGGCGATTTGGTGACCTTGACAAACGTCACTTCGGCGAGCGTGCGGAGGAGGTAGAGCGACACACCGGCGTTGAGGCAGAGAAGCGTGTAGGCCGGATACATGAAACGCTCCTCCTTGTGTGCTTGGACGCTGAGCACGACGAACCACAGGTAGAAGGGCGCGATGCGGAGCAGTGCGAGCGAGAAGAGGCTGGATGGCTTTTCGACGGACGTGTGACCCTTCTTGTTGTCGAGAGCGGGACGCTGGAAGCGTTTGGGATCGACGCTTGCGCTGACGAGCAGCAGAGGAAGCGAGAGAAGCGCAAGCAGGAAGAAGAGGTTGAAGTTGAGCAAGAGGTTGGAAAAGTAGAACGTGATGGGTTCGGTACCGTAGAGCTCGGGTCCGGCGCCTCGGCTTCGAGAAAAGAGGTTGTAGGAGATGATGTTGAGTGGAGCGAAGGTGAACTTGCCGTAGGCAAGACTGTCGATGATGAGTGCAGGCACGGCGATGCTTGCAGCGAGGATAGCAGCGCCGATGGCGCTAGACCATCTGGAAACGAGCCAGTCGGAGGTCTTGCCATTTGCTACGGTGTCGTCTGCTCGGAGGAAAAGCTGCTCGAGAACAAAGGGAAGTGCGAGGATGATGGCGAACGGCCAGCCGATGATAGCACCCGTAGCGAAGGACAGAGCGGCTAGGATCAGTCGCTCGGACCGGAAAGGACGCTGCGAAGGATTCGAAAGCACGGAAGGGTCGGAGGAGGGCAGTCGTGCCGGGTAGAGGTAGGACGAGAAGGCGAGGGTGGTGGCGTGCATGACAAACGTCGACGGCAAGAAAGCGATGGAAGCCTCGTAGACACCAGCGCTCGTAGCCAGAGCCATGAGACAGTAGCGACCGACTCGGGCACTGAAGACGTCGGCAACAGCTTTGTAGAACCTGGCGTCGACGGAGGAAGAGATGAAGGCGAGGAGCAATCGCACGGCGAAGAAGATCTGACGCTTGCCAACTCCGAAGTAGGCGAGAGGCTTGGTCAAGGGCAGATACTGTGCGATGAAAGCCCAAGATCGGATAGCGAATTGAGGCGAGTATTCCCAGGTCTGGAAAGGCACTGATGCATGGTCGCGGCCAGGTGGGAAGACGAGGAGATGGAGGGGCTCCCAGTAGCCAAACGTCTCGTCGCAGTCCTTGATGACAGAGTACATGGCTGAGGACACGCGGATGATGATGAGGAAGCGGAAAGCAGCCGATACGGATGGCGACCAGGCCGGCTTCTGATGTGCTCTTGCGTAGTCCTGGAAGAGGGCATTGCGACGAGAGAGCAGGGCTTGGGCGGCAGCAGCATCCTTGGCGGCAGACGCCTTTGCGTAAGCAGCATTGCCCTGCCTGTTGAACCGCAAGCCCTGGTCCTTGGGAATGTGAGGAGGTGTCGCCATGGTCGCTGATCACCTCTGTCGAGCTGCGTCGACGGGTAAGAGAGGGAGGTGGTGATTGTGGTTGTACGACAAGGAAGGTCCAAATTTTTAACACTCGTGTTGGTCTCTCGGCAAGAAGAAAAATCCGGAGCGCAAGGACGAGCGATCGAGCCACTTTGCAAATCAGTCGTCACGGCGGATGCTGAGTCGGCTCATTGTCAGGCGTGCTACAGAACACTCTTCAATGCTGCAGGCAGGAACAAAAGTGTATGGAAGCTACCGTGGCGCTGGTCAGGCTCGAATGTGAGCAGTACAGGGATGAAAGAGATGCGATGGGTATCAGAGTGACATGCTAATGGAACGGCAAGGTCGCCGGCTGCGAAGGAACGATGCTATTGACCAAATGCCTTGTTGAGACCTGAGAGCAGCCTTTGCTCAAAGATGCGTTCGACAAACTCGCCCTCCTCGGTGAACCATTCGCCTGTCAAATGCCACAAATGAAGGGAGTCAGTAAAAGCTGCGACTCTTCTGCAACGATGCACGTGTGTCTGTCCTTACCCAGATGCCCTAGCGGCAGAGAATCGCTCTTTCGGGCCAGAAGCGATTTGCCTTTGTTGCTCTTGCGTGTGTAGTCAAATTTGAGCGTGTAAGCGGGAGGTGTGAGGATCGTCTTGCCGTCGGCGGTCTTGGAGCTCTTCTTGACAGCTTTTGGGAGTGGAGGCGATGCGATGGTGAGATGCTCGGTCTCGATTCGATTCGAGACTGTCTTGCGACTGCCAGTGAAGATTGTGTTGCCTTGCAGGTTTGAGTCGGCCATCTGGACAGCAGACAGGATGATGTAGATGACGACAGCGATGGCACAAGCTTGCTTGTTGCGCTTCCATTCCTTTTCGACAAAATATGCCCAGATGGAGGTGCCGATCATGACGGCCGAAGCAGCAAAGCCAAGAGCGAGCCGCAGGTCGGTGTGGACATGGCTGACCTTGAACGGCGCAAAGGGTTGCGATGTCGTTGCATCTGCTTCGGCTCGGCGTGAGAGGATGCGCTCGACCGCTTCGTCGCAGGTGGCTTTGAGCTCCGAGAGATTCGAGTTGTCCACGACGATTCGATCGACGTCAGCCGCCTTCTTGTCAGCTTCCGGCTTGGCCATTCTTGCTGGGGCCAGTTGGGCGGCGGTGATGAGTGGTGGTGACGATGGGGATGAGAGCGTTGATGTTCGAAGAATCAAGTGGGGTCCGAAGACGGGTCTGCTACGTGGAAGCGCCGGATCAAGAGTGTTAAGTCACGACAATAGTCGTAAGCTGTTAAGTTGCGGCCCCGCAAGCTGGGCAGGGGAAAACTCGATTTCGATGGCTGCGCTGCCTCTGTTCAGCGAGAAGAAGGGAATCTTGTTGAGATGCTTTTTTTTTCTTCTGGGCTCAGAAGGACTCAAAGGGACCTGAGCACACTCGCTACTCTGTGTGTGACTGCAGCGTCTGAGAGCGCACCGCGAAGAACGCAAATCGTCACTCTCAGCAATTGCAGCCGTAACCCGAACAAATCTCGAGATTTCATTCTCATCCTCATTGCAAGAGTGTCACAGTCTCATCACCACCACATCCATCACCAAGCCTTGCTCCTCGTACGCAAGGTCTTTCTTAAAACCCCACAAACCAACCTCGTCGATCCACATCGACAGCTCAACTCTGCCCATCATGCGTAAGTAACCCGCTACCTCGGCACATTGGCTCTCGTCAAGTGCTTCTTTTGCTGATCTCATTGTTTCCACACACCACTACCTACAGCGCCTAAAAGGGGACAGAAGATGGCCCTGACCGACTTCTTGGCCGATGAGTCTACCGGCAAGACCTCGTGGGCCGATGAGATGGACGACCTTCCCATCTCCTCTGCTCCACGCGACACCAGCTACCGTAGGGGCGGCGACTTCCTCTCCTCGGTTCCCGACCGCGTCGACCGCGACCGTGGCTTCGAGCGCCCCGAACGAAGCTACCCTCCCCGTGAGGAGCTCCCTCTTCCCGACAAGCCTCCTTTCACCGCTTTTGTCGGCAACCTCTCCTTCGATGTCATGGAGACGGACGTGGAGGACTTCTTTGCTCCTTCCAAGCTCGTCAGCGTGCGCATCGTCACCGGCCACGACGGCAAGCCCAAGGGTTTCGGCTACGTCGAGTTCCAGTCCCAGGACGACCTCAGGGCTGCTCTCGACCGCAGCGGCGCTCAGCTCGCCGCCAGGACGGTTCGAATCAGCGTCGCTGAGCCTCCCAAGAGCGCCTTCGGCGGTGACCGACCCATGCTTTCCAGCCAGGCTGACGATGCCTCTCAGTGGCGTCGCGCTGGCCCTCTGCCTCCTTCAGAGCCACGCGGCGGCTTTGCTCCTCGCCCAGAGCGTTCCGGTGTGCCTCGCAACGACAGCTACGGCTCCGGCTTCGACAACATGGACGTCAGCGGCGGCGTCCGAAGCGGCTTCGGCGCCAAGTTCCAGTCGGCACCTCCCTCCAACCGTCCTCCTCGCGACCTTACGCCCGCTGAGCCCAGCCAGGGCGACCTCGCCAGCCAGTGGAGGACCGGTAAGCCCGTCGAAGGCCGATCCCCCGCCAACTCTCGCCGTCCTTCCGGCATGAACGACTCGGAACGACAGCCCTCCTTCCGTCAGCGCAACGATGCCAACGACGTCGACGAACGCTTTGCATCCCAAGAGCGAATGGGCTTCGGCTCCAAGTTCACCCCTGACCAGACCCCTCCCGAGAGCCCAGGCAACGCAAAGAAGGGCTTCGGTTTTGGTGGAGCTGACCGACGTGCTAGTGGCCAGCCCGCCGGCGCTGCCGCTGCCTCCGAGTCCACCGAGAACTGGCGAAGCGCCAAGAAGCCCACTTCGGGCTCTTCCAGCCCGGCTCCCCAGGCTGCTGCCCCTGCTGAACGCAAGAAGCTCGACTTGAAGCCTCGCTCCGCCGAGAGCGCTGCCGCTGCTGCCGCTTCCACCAACAGCTCCAAGCCCAGCCCCTTCGGTGCTGCCAAGCCCATCGATGCATCCGAGCGTGAGCGACAGATCGAGGAGAAGCTCTCTCAGAGGGAGAAGGAGAGGCAAGAGGAATTGAAGGCAAAGAAGGAGAAAGCCAAGGCAGAGAAGGAGAAGAAAGAGAAGGCCGACGCAGCGGCACCCGCTGACAACGCACAGACCGGCGCTGCCGAGACCGCCTCGCCGGCTGCAGAGACCTCTTCGCCCGCGGCTGCCAAGGCTCCCCGTGCTGCGCCACCTACAGGCGCCTGGGGTGGAGGACGCAAGCCTTCCGGTGCGCTCGTTGGCGGCGAGCAGGCCGGTCAGGAGGACGACAAGACCACTGATGCTGAGGTCAACGAGGTCGCCGAAAAGGTGGAGGAGACCAAGCTCGACGCTTAAGGTTCCCGTTGCTTGCATTAGATGTCGCGGTCTTGCGCCTCACAAACCAAAAGAAGCGTCCTTCGGATTTACCTATCGGCCTTCATGCTGTCGTCATCAGCCCCTGCCACGCACCCCAACCGTCGTCGATGCCTGGATGCCGCCACCTTCTAGATACCCGACATCTCTCTGAACGTGTCGAGCATCGCTTCGACGCCTGGGCATGGCGCACACGCCCACTTTGAGTCAGGATCATCCTTCTGGTCTTGGCCTGTGTACTTTACAGCTCCTTTCATTCTTTGTTCTTCCACTCTTGTCAATATCAAACTCCCCCAGCCGTGGGCTTGCGGCGTTGTCTCTCATTCTGCACACTTGCTTTCGTCGCGACTCTGGTCTGCTCGGATGGCCATCGCATCACTCAAACGCAATCTCAATGAGCTGAACGGGAAAGCTGTAAGGATCCATTTCATTCTTGCGTCTGGGCAAACATCTCGAACAACGAGCCATTGACCTCCTCATACGGACGGCAAGGCAGCAGTCGAGTTCCACATCTGGCCGGCAGCGACTAGCTTCCTCACGGCCTCTTCGCAAAAGATGACGCCCATCTTGGTCGAGCAGATGCCCGCGGGGCCGCCATCATCGCCTCCGCCGGTCCTCTTGTTTCGATCGCCGATACGCCACCAGCCAATCAAATTGGAACCGTTCTTAGCGGGCGCGACGAGACTCTCGCGCTGCTCCTGGCCCCAACCGTTGACGTCCGCGTGCACCCTCCAGAAGGACGAGAGCACCGCCACCGGTCGCTTGGATAGCAACGAGCGGTATTCGGAGGTCGCGTTGGTGAGGCGGGCATAATTGGGGCTGGCAGTGCCGTAGTTGGCGTCCAGGCGCTCGAGCCAGGAAGACATGAGCAGTCTTGGGTTGCCGCCGCCAGCGCCGTAGATACGCCAGGTTCCACCGCCGAGGTCATGTTCGCGTGCGGCTCGTGCCCGCTGTCCTGGAGCCAGGATGCGGTCGACGACAGACTTGCCTTTGAGCAGACCGATGATGCGTGTTACGCCTGTAGGCTCGAGGATTGCAGGAAGGAGGTCGTAGAAGAGGGACCCGAGAGGTCCGTGTCGACGAGCCAGATAGCCTGCTCGTGCTCCGGTGTTCGGTGTGACCTTGTTGGTGTACCACGAGTCCGGAGTCTCGGCGTCGATGTGCAGGAAGGAGTGTACGAGTTCGGGATGCTGAACGGCAAAGTCCTGCGCAAAGAGATGCCCGTAGCCGGTGGAAACGAGCATGAACTTGCCCAGCTTTTCGCCGTCTCCCTTCTTGTTCTTCTTGTTCGCCTCAATGGAACCGGCGTTGAGATCGACTTGGTCGTGCTTCTGAAGAGCGTGATAAAGAGCTTCGGTTTGCAAGCGCACCGAGGTAGGCTGGTAGACAAAGTCCGAGTGTCCGTATCCGATGCGATCCCAGAAACAGACGCGCGTGAGAGCGAGGTGCCCATCATCACCGCTATCCGGACCAGGCGTCGACCTTGCCACCATCTCGCGAAGAAACTGGGCGGCAATCACACCCGACACGCCTCGCTCCGACATGACGAGGGCGGTGGGAGCATTGTGCGATGCGTTGCGAGACTTGAGGGCCTCTGGCTGCGGAGGCGCCGACTCGCAGGCAAGGTGAAGGCGGAACGAGACGGGGTACGGATTGACGTCGGCAGGGTCCTGAGGGTATACGGGCTGCTTGGTGAGAGAGGTGGGGTGCACCAGAGTGAGGTTGCCGAGAGGCTGGAAGCCAGAATCGGCAGCGTCGAGCACCAAGTCAAAGGTGACAAGTGCGGATATCGAGGCAACGGCTAGGCAGCCAAACAAGGCGAAAAAGACTTTGAAACGTCTTCGCCATTTTGCCTGAGCCCGTACGAGTGGGATCTCTGTGACGATGGGAGCTCCGACGTCTGGATTGAGTGTGAAGGGGATCTTTTGCTTTTGCAAGTGGTGAGACGAGAGGAAAGCCCACAGCGTGGCTAAGAGGCAGAGTCCAGCGGATACGAAGCCGAGGTAAGAGTGGGTGACGCGGAACTCTGGTACAGCGAGTAGCAGCACCACGTCGGCCACGGTACAGCAAAGGACGAAGAGATGGAAGAAGTTGGTAGCGTGCGAAGCGAGCTCGAAGAAAATGAGTCCCGGTCCAAGCATGGACATGGAAACGAGGCAGAACCAGAAGGGGAGAACGGCAGGAGAGCGATGGGGTGGAAGGAGCAAGGGGATGGGTTCGAAATAGTTGATGGCGAGAAGAATGAGCAGCACGGTGACGGGTAGCAGGAGCAGCACGCCGAATGCAAAGTAGAAGCGAAGGAAGAGAGTGAGGTATGGTGACCGCCTTGCCCGCTGCGTGGGTGGTGCTGACTCGTGAGGAATGGCATGGTAGTCGGCTGATGCTGAGGATGAGGCGAGTAGAGGTTGTCGCTCGCTGTCCTGACCATGGTCGGCTGCAGGAGCCTTGGAGGCTGCGGGTTTGGGTCCCATGTTCGCGATTGCTCGGCTTGTCCGATGTCCAGGCTGACTGGCAAGACCGACTGAGAACGGAAGTGCCGACCTGGTCCGTCTTACTTTCGGATGAGCCGCTGTTCGGGACGATAGCTGGATACGATGGTGGTCAGTCAGTAACAACGACCAGACCGATCTATTTCTGTGCATGCGGGGACAATGACGCCAATAATGCGCGGACTCTGGCTGAACGTGTCGGGGGCCCTGAGAATCATGAAAAGCAGCAGCAGCAACAAGCAGCGCTGTGCTTCTCCGCACAAAAGTCAAAGTGGAGGTTGGCAGGCCAAAATTCGGCAGGCACAGGAAACACAGCCAAGCTTGGCTGCCTGGCTTGCTCGAGCTGCTGGCTCTCGCTTAGGCGCGCTCGTCCCTTTCGTTCGGCAGAAATGTCCTGTCAAAAAAAAAAAAAAAAAGGCGACGTGCCGACACCAGCGCCGTTCGGCCAGGTCGTGCAGGGTGCAGGGATCGACGCGCCAAATTTGCAGCAGACACCCACGCACACACTTACACTTTTTCGACGATTCGGTTCGCATTCGTGAAGAGTGTTACTTTGCGGCGAGCTTGCTCGATCGGCTTGCTTCCTTCTCGACCTCGAACACCTCTCTTGCTTTCGGTAACACCGACACGGAGATATCATACCAGCTGATTCAGTCGCAACATCCGACATTCACAGATCAGCAAGGCGTCGCTCCGTGGCCACATCACAACGCACGCCCACCTCATAACGACCTCCTGCCAGCCCGCTGGCTGGCTTCGGCGCAACTCCTCATTGCCTCGGGTGGCCTCCGAAGACTGCCACAACCCCTTCAGCCTCATGTGTCGCTCGTGATTGCTCAGCTTTGATCCTTTCAGCTTGCCATCTGAGCGCGCGCGCTCGAGTGCAGATCTCGCATCTTTCCGTCATGGTCAGCACCGTCTTTGGCCTGCCTCTCAAGCAGGTCTCGCTCGCCGTGCTCACCATTCAGAACACCGCACTTGGCGTTGTCATGCACCAGAGCCGTGTCTCGGCACCCATCGGACAAGCCTACTTCTTTCCCACGGCGGTTCTCTTGACAGAGCTTCTCAAATGCCTCATATCGTTTGCTATTGCGGCTGTCTCTATACCCAACTCGAACGACTCGCTTCCTCTTCCGTCGGCATCGCAACACACAAATGTTGCAAAGCGAAGACGCTCGAACACAGAAAACGATGCATTGCGGCCGCGCGCGCTATCCACATCTCCGCATTCTCTTAACGGCTCTGCTAGCGGCTTCGCACAGTCCAAGCTCAGACTGGTACTGGACGAGATCGCAGCCGAAGACTATTGGAAGCTTTCCATCCCTGCCTTCCTCTACGTCCTGCAGAACAACCTCCAGTACATCGCCGTCTCCAGTCTCGAGCCGCCGGTTTTCATCTGCGCTTACCAGATGAAGATTTTGACCACGGCTTTCTTCAGCATCGTTCTTCTACGCAAGAAGATCAGCGCCTGGCAATGGCTCTCGCTTGGCATGTTGGCTGTAGGCGTTGCCGTCGTTCAGATCCAGAGCAAGTCAGTCTCGGGTCTCGTCCCCTTCGACGTCCACACTCACGGCTACGGCCACGTCTCCGCTGGGCCCGCCGCCCACTCACCGCCACCGCCACCACCCCCACCGTTCGATTCGCATCGCGCACCCCCACCAGAGCGCATGGACCGCATCGGCTCGTTTCTCTCGGGCTCGGATACGAAAAACTATGACCAGCTCCCTCCATCTTCGCCCTCCTTTCCGGGCTCTCGCATATCGATGAGCATGGAAGAGAGCGCAAAAGCAGACAAGCCAATGCAGCCCATCCAAGGCTTTCTCGCAGTCATTGCTGCGTGCTTCACCTCTGGGCTCGCGGGCGTCTACTTCGAAATGGTTCTCAAGACCTCGAGTGCCAACCTCTGGGCCAGAAACGTACAGCTCTCTGGCTGGTCGTTGTTTCCAGCCGCGCTGCCCGTACTCCTCGAGATGGCTCGTCATGGTCCCTCCTCTCCCTTTTTGCATTTCGGCGCAAGTGCGTGGGCCACGGTCGCGCTTCAAGTCACCGGAGGCCTTGCTGTCGCCATGGTGATCAAACATGCGGACAACATCTTGAAAGGCTTCGCTGTGAGCTTCAGTATCATCCTCAGCTTCATCTTCAGCGTCGCCTTCTTCAATTTCCCTTTCACAGCCGCTTTCGCCGCAGGCGTGACGCTCGTCATCCTGAGCACGCTCTCGTATGCTCGCGGCCCAACCAAAAGCTTCAAAAGCATGTCGACTAGCTGGAGCAGCATGGCAGAATCCGCCTCGTCCTCTGCTTCCTCGACCTTTCGCGACAAGGCGAGGTTGCTCAGAGATTGAGTCGTACCAAGCAATGATAATCAGCCTTCGACCGTGCTCGTGTCGCTTGATGCTTGTCTCGCCGTCTGTCTTTGATTCGTGTGTGCTGAGCCTCCTCACTTCTTCCTTTCCACGACCTGAACGTCAGCTTCATGGGTTGCATTCACTTCACATGCACTCGCCAGGGCACTTGGTCTCGTCGAATCGTGTGATGCTGGTATTGCGTCTCGGATCATCAAGCACTCTCAATCGTTCAGAAAAGATCTGCGGCCTTGACCTTATGCGGCTCGCGTCCATCTTGCCCTGACTGTGGTGCCGCCTGCTGATTCGGGTGTGGTCCGGTCCTGGAAACGTCGCCTGTCGGTGGTCCTGGCGGCGGACCACTGTATCCGGGCGGTGGCTGTCTTGGCGGTGGTCTGGGGAAGTTGGGTGGTGGTGCCCCGTATACGGGCACGAGCGGTGGAGGTGGCACTGAATAGGGCCCGGCCGCGCCAAAGCCTGGCACCAGACCAGGCACGGGAGCCTTGCCGCTCATAAGTGCCTTGTGAGCTTCCAGCTGAATTCGCAGCTGCTCTTTCGAGAGGACCAACTTTTCGATCCTTGGACGCTTGTTTTCTGTCGGTACGTTGCCGTCCGCTTTCTGCAGCGCGCGCCGCGCTTTCCATTTTTCGAGGTCCTCTTCGGGGATGCCTGCCATTCCGTAGATCTCGATCTCGAATGAGTCGCGTCCTGGCAACGTGTTCTCGATTCTGTTTGCAGATCAAACGGTCAGGCGGTCAGCTTTGATGAACCTCAGAGAAGCAGTCGCTGATCGCGAGCTTGACTTACCTGTCCGGCTCCGCTTTGTGAACTTGTGTGAGATGTACGGACAACCCCCCTGCCGTGTTGAGCCTTCGGGGGCATTGTGGGCATCGATAGTGCTTGGACTTTTGATGTTGCAGAAGGACTGTCGGAGGAAAGCAGCAAAGCGGTCGATCAGCATATACGCCTTGACACATCATGGAACGAGCTTGGACGCCTACCTTTCTCGTCCTCGAACTCTCGACTGCGACACAAGACAACGGAGAGTTTGGAATCAAGGATGGTCAGCTGAAGAAGATCGTAGGCAGTCGCAGCACAGATTGGTCAACTTACTCGCAGTACCAGCACCATGCCTCGAACTGAGGCGCCTTCCTCTTCTTCTTCGCCATGATGACCAGTGGGTTGGAAGGGAAGAGGGTATGGATGAGATGATGGTGGTGGTGGAAGGCTGGAATTGCGAAGGGTCCTCGAAGATGTTGCGAAGTAGCTCCACCTTTCCAAGGACCCTGTCGGCGCCGGACCATGCATATGTTATGCTGACTAATACATCATTTCAGAGTGATAACATCGCTCGTCGTCTTCGCTCATCTCGATTCCACACACACGGCGACATCTGTTGTGGTGGCATCGCTCGGCCAGGCTCAATGCTGTGAGACGACGGTACTAGCCTTTCGCCACCGTCTGGAGCAGTTGCGACGGCCAGCCTGAGATGTAAGTAACTTTCGCCGCCACTGAGCCAGTGGCGGCGAATCGCGTCTTTGGTTTTCAAGACCTATCCAAAGCAAATCCAATTTTCTCGCCAAAAATCGACAAAAACGCTGAGAAAGATGCACATAACTTATTCATTTGCGAGCGAGCATCAAAATAATTCTCTGCCTTTTACCTGTCTAAACGTAACTTGGTCGCGGTGAAAATGTTTCGAAACAAATGCAGATTCTGGTCTAAAAAAATTGACCGCCCGATCGAGCAAATATCTTCGAGAGCCTGACGCTTTTAATGACCCTTCAAGGTGTTTGACCGCAAAACATCGCTTTGTGGAATCAGAATTGTCGAATTCGTCACAACAAAGCCGCCCAACTTACCATTTGTTCTGCAGAATCAGAATGCCCAAGTCATCAGACAGCTAGAAATTGTAAGTTACTGGCATTCTTAAGTGAACCTAGGGCCTACTGCGCTCCCAATGTTAACCTCCTCTTTGAATCCCGAGCAGACGTGACCAGATCTGGAAAGATGTTATTTACGGACAGAGAAAAACGCAAGCGAAAGAGAGAATGTCGCCCAATGATCAAAACTGCAGGACGAGAAATTTCGATGTCTCAAAAGAGAGGCCCCGGACGGCCACAACAATGCTTTGCACGGCCATTTTCGTCTGGCTCTGTGAGAAATTGAAGACCGTTTCCTCCGGCTCGAATGGGATTTGAGACGAAGTCTGTTTGCACATGGCGGCGGCGAATTCGAGCCCTCACCATGAACCCTGGATTGTTAAGATCCGCCGCCGATACCTACTCCACAGGAGCTGTAGACGATGACGAGCAACTCGACTGCGCTTCGTGTGGAACCTCTGGTGAGATGTCGATCTGAAGACGAGGCATGTGACTGAGCCGTCTTTTGTATGCTACGATGCTACAGCTATGTTGTGAAGCCAGCGTTCAGAAGAAGGCATCACGAAGACATCTTGCACTCCTTCGAGCCCGGACGAATAAGCTGAGCACGGCACGAAGAACAACGGCAACGTCATCGGCACAAGAGAGCTGGCCGGCACCACTCTGAGACACGAGTCACAGACAAACGCAGACAAACGAAAGCTCGCGGTCTCGGCCTGCGTCTCCACTGGGAGGAGGCCGAGTGAAATGCATTGCGGTACAAGAACAATGGTATACAAGGGGTACAACGTGCTAAGTGCGAGGTATCAGAAATGTCTGCCCATATCTCTCGGTGCGTATGGTGGAGGCAGCAGAGTCTCGCCGGTGTGGTCATCGACCATCCCATCATCGGAAAGGTGGAACGAGCAAGCATCCTGTTCGAAGCGGTATCGCTGGGAGGCACTTCGGTCGACGGATGCAGACGCTTGTCGAGATGTCGCTGCCGAGCCGTGTGGGTTCGCGTTCACCGGTGGGGCAGGTGTAGAAGGGGGAGGGAGGGTGGTCAAAGAATTGATAGGCGATACGGTTGTGGGCGGCGTGGGAAGCGGACGACGCGAGCCGGTCCTTGCTAGATTGCCTCTTGCCATGGGCGCATGGGGATCCTTGAAAGGATTCGTGACAGGAGTCGAGGCGGTTCGATGGTGATGCAAGTAGGTGTCGCGGGCTCTTGCAGCCGAAGCGCCGAAGCTATCGGCAGTGGGACCCGAGTTCGAGTGGTGATGAGATGACATATGATGGGTGATGAGCTCGCCATGCAGCGCAGGCCTTGCGTCCCAGAAGGCGAAATGACTGGTGGGCGTCTGGACAGTGGCATAGGCCGGATTTGTGGGAGAAAGGGGCGAAAGAGGCTGGCCGAGCTCCGTCGAGAACATGGTCGAGGAGACGTCCATCTCGCTCGCTGGACTGTAGTCGATGGGAGAGGATAGAGTCGAGCCGGGAGCAGATCCCAGTGTGATCTCCTGGAAGACTGCGGGCGTTCTGATCGACTGTCTCGTCTCGGCAGCTTGGGCCAATGCAGTCTCGGGTCGAACCCAGTACTGAGATTCGTTGGTGGTGGCGGTCACCCTGCTGGGCACTCTTCCCAGGTCGCCTTGACTTGCGAGGAAGTTGGTATCCAGCCGCAATCGTGGCGATGCGCTCGACAAGGACCTTCGAGAGCTATCAGTCACAGGGTAAGCGCTCGAAGAGCGAGGAAGCAGTAACGCGTCTTTGCGTTCGGTGTCCATCTGCGCCTGGAGGCGTCGTCGCGGACGGACGAGCTTGTAGTAATAGACCAGCGAGCCAACGAGGATGAAGATGCAGAACATGACTGCAGCGGTGGCGGAAGAAGCGATGATGATGAGCTTGGTGTTGGAGCCAGAGGAGACGAAGGATTTGCCTGGCTTGTAGTTGTTGGGATTGATGACGACGCCCCAGAAGTTCATGTCGGTGATGTTGTTGAGGTTGCTCATCTCGACGTAGTGGGTGCCTTCATCGAATGTCTCTGAGGTCCAGATGGCGGGAGGCAGTTCGGCGCCGGATGCCTTGGCGAGCTCGTCGGTGTCGGAATATGCATCAATGATGACTGAGGTGACATTGTCGACAGTGACGTTGTACCTGCCGCGCCAAGGGCCGCGGTAGTCGAGGATGGAGAGACCATGACCAGAGAAGTAGAAGTTGACCGAGTCGCCGGCTGTGGATGAGGAGTAGTAGTAGCCGATAGGTGCGGTGTCGATATTGCTGGGCACGGTCATGTTGCGCCAGTTGTCGGAGGGCGAGAAGGTAGAGCGTGGATCTCGATTGTCGATGATGCCTGCAGACCATAGCAGGGAAGTATTCCACGGATTTGCGACCACATCTGGATTGAGTGGCGCTGGGCCTTGATACGCAAGGATGGTCGCAATTTGTGAGGACGAGGCCGTGTCAGAGCTGTCGGTAGACGTGGCTGCGTGTGTTGGGTTCATCTTGGGCGAGATTGAGGATCGACTCGGCGACGACGCACGTCGAAGAGTGTGGGTTCGCGATAGAAGCTGCAGTCGAAGCAGGAGGGAGGAAGCCGAATAGACAGGCAGCTGGCTAATTGGAGACACGATTCGACGAGCTGAAGAGAAGGAAGCAGTCGCCGACGAATGGCGAAGCCTATCTGCTAGACAGAGGCCGAGTTGAGACACAGCGCAGTAAGAACGAGCAGATGAGGAGTAGGTGAGGATGCGGCTGGGATGGCGATGGTGGTAGCGATGAGCGTGAATATTGAACATTCTTGGCTCTCTAGATGATTGTGGGACCATTGTGATTCAATTGCCGGTCAGCTTGGCAGTCCAACAATCGCAGTCGCAGTCACAGTCTCTATGTGTGATCCCGCGAAATTTCATTTTCGAGGGTCAGCGCAGGGCGAAAGGTGGCGCAGGAAAAGTCTCCGTGCCAAAACGCTGCGGAACATCTGCAGGTTTGCTGCGCGCCGACAGCGGGCCGATGGCAGCTGACAAGCGCACAGGCGCGATTCGCCGTCAGGACACTAAGCGAGCAATTCCAGGGAAAAGGGCTTCAAGTTCGATGAGGACGGCTTGGAAATTTTGTATTCAGGCCTCTATCGAAAGGCGGGCCAGGTCAATCACATTCAGCTCATGCCTGGCCGCGTGGGGCCCAGCAGGGCAAAATGAAACCAGGAACGAGGCCAACGTGTTGGAGTCACTTTGAATTTTTCTAGCATGTTACGCCTAACAATTCGATCCTATCGAAGCCGCGGCCGAGATTCTTGGCAAAGCCGCTAGCCGCTGCTGAGCATGGTGGTCGAGCTCATTCAAGAGCTCTTGTCTTGAGTCGATACCGACATCATAAGCTTCTGCGAGCAGTGAAGTATCTGGAAAAATGTTCGATTGCAAAACAGACGTAGCTAGAGAGGCGAGAAGACAACAGAATTGATGTTCGATATGGGAAGCAGTGCAAGAGCAAGATGATGCGGACGAAGGAGTACGAGACAGAGGAGCTGCTATTCTTGTGGACTGAACGGTGGACGCGCGAGGAACTGGAAAGCGGAGTGGACGAGAGCTGAGACGACGGACGTGTGTGGGTCACGGGTTCTAAGGAGAGACGAGACAGGTACTACCGTGCTGGCCAGGCTGCGTCTAGTTCGAGCTAGACTTGCAGTCATGAGGCACAGCGTAGCCGTCACTACGCTTTCCCCCGCCCCACGGCGTCCTTCCGATGACGCTGGCATCCGAGCCCAAACCGCGCTTGGCGAATGCCTTCCACAGCAGACACCTGTTCTGTCCGCCCGTCAGGTGCTTGTCTGCCTGCACGATCGCATCGCGCGCATCGAAGAAGCTCGGTCGGCACGGTTGCAGCTTCATGCCGTCCAAGATCAGCTGCACCAGCAGCGAGTTGCCGTGACGAGGGACGCGTCGCTTGCTCACCCGGTGCTCGCCGAGCGAGGCCACTTCGTTCTCAGTGAGGAAGAAGGTCGCCTGCTCCTCGGCAGTAGCGTTGGTGGCAGGAGGGAAGAGGTTAGTGGTGAAGCCGTGCTCGAGCACCAGCGCCTCCTCGACCTCGTTGAGCATGGTAGCCCACACCTCGCCGATGGCGTGAACACCCCAGTAGCCGGCGTGGTCCAGGTACGAGTAGGTCTCTGGGTTGATCGTCTTGTTGGTCGAGTAAGGGTAGTTTCGGATGCCCTTGGCACGGTTCGAAGCCCACGATCCCATGGGCCAGTCGTGCGGAGCAGCGCCCGTTCGGCGGATGATCGAGGCGAGTGCATCTCCCCATCCTTCGCCCATTCCTCCCGACTCGCCCCAGCCGAGACAGCCACTGTTGGCAGGACCGCCCGTCAGGCGCGTCGAGAGACCGTGGCTGTACTCGTGGATGACAATGCCAGCTTCGAAATCGCCGTCGCGGTACGGGGTCGACTGGTCCCAAACGTACATGCGCATCCTACCGCGCTGTCCGTCAGGAGGCGTCATAAAGTCGGCATTGTCCGTGCCGGCACCATCCTGGGCAAAAGCGATGACGCCGTCGTAGCCTTCGCCGCCACGGCCAAAGTTGTGCTCCTGGAAGTTACCCGAAGCCTCGTCGAATCCGTAGGCGTAGAGAAGGTCGTGGTACTCGTTGATGGTCACAAAGAGCTGAACGGTGGCAGCAGCAACGTAGTCGACGGGAGGCAGCTCCGAGTGCTTCTTCTCCGACTTGCGCCATTTGTACGGATAGTTGAACTCCATGTCGGTCGACTTGTCATCGCTGAGACGACCCGTGGGTCGCTTGATGAGGCTCGACTTCCACTCGCCGTTGCCCGATGGGTCGGCCTGAGCAAAGACGTTGTTGCCTCGCGTGTCCGTGTAGACTGTGTTGTTGCCCACAACCGCAAAGGCATTGTCGGCTTCGAGCGATGAGAAGGGCGAGTTCTTGCCCGGCACTGTGTGCCAGCCGACAGGTGAAGCCTCCTGGTATCGCTCACCCTTCTCGTTGGATCGCTTGCCCTCGGTTGGGTCATTAAGACCCCATTTGAACACACGGTAGACGGGCTCGTGGCTCAAGGGAGCAGGCGTGTCACCCTTGGTGGGCTTGGCTGGCTCATCCGAATCGTAGCCTGAAAAGTCGGGACGGCCCAGCTCGGGAAGCTTTCGGTTGCCCGACGCGGCCGGCTTGACGGCTTGCTTAGCGCGGGGTCGAGGCATGCTGTGCACCCAATCGACCACAGTGCTGATGCTACCTGGACGGTGTGCGTCGGCGTAGGCCTCGTAGGCGTTGTCCTCAAGAGGGATCTGGAACTTCCAAACCAAGTTGAGACCCTCGCCCTCGGTCTGGACGTAGGCGAGTTGAGCAGGCACGGGACCCTTGGCCGTGGGGACGTTGTGGAGGTACTCGATCTGAGTGTGCGAGCCTTGCGTGCCCGAATCGGTCTTGCCAGCATGAGGCTGGAGCTTGTGTTCGAAGGTGGTGAAGATCTGTGCAGCCTCGCTCTCTGCAGCTTGCGGGTCCGAGAGACGAGCAGCGAGACCCTCGTCGGGGGTAGCCTGCTTGAGGAAGTAGACCAAAGCCAGGCGAGGGTCAACGAGGGTCTCGGAGCCGTGAACATCCTGCTTGGAACGGAGATGCGGGAGGGCGCCAGCGATGCGCGAGGAGAGGTCTGCCCCCTGGAGAAGCGGGTCATCGGAGGGCACACCGCAGAGTTCGTGAAGCTCCTCCTGCAGAGGCAGCACGGTCTGCGGGTCTACGTCAGTGCGACGAGCGGGACGGTCCTTCTGATGATGGCTGGCGAGACTGTCGAAGACGAATTGATGAACGCCGCCTCGGACGAAGGTCTCTTCGGTGTTGATCGAGTCAGCGCCCGAGGTTTCAGTGTACTCGGCGGCGGCAGCGCTCGAAGGGAAGAGGAGTGCCTCGAGCTCAGAGCGAACCTCAGCGCAATGACGCTCGGTCTGTTGTTCGTCGAGTGGTTCGGACGCAGAAACGCCTTGATTGGTGAAAGGGGGAGGGGCCTGCCCGGCGAAGAGGGTGGAGCCAAAGGACAAAATCTTGCCTTGGGGCGAGATGTTGATGTTGAGATCACCATCGGCCACCTCGAGGCCATTGACGAGCTGCCGGACAAAGTAGTGCGAGATGCCGCTGGAAGGGTCGGTGTACGAATCGGGACGAACGTAAAAGTCGTGGCCGGATGGAGCGAGGCCCTGAGCGTAGCCGAGAAGATGCTTGGCGAGGCGGGTGGCCACCGAGTAGGGGTTCTTGGGGCCGTCTTGGGCGTTGACGTAGTGAATGGCAGCGGCATAGGCATGTTTGCGAGTCGAGTCGAGACCTCGCTTGACAGGAGGCGCATCATTGACTGCCTCGACATCGGCAAAGACCTTGTGGGCGTGCTCAGGACCCCATGCAAGCGACTTGCGAGATGGGTCCTGAGGACGAGCATTAACATGGTCTAGAACATGTGCATGGGCAGCTGAAGTCGAAGTGAGAGCGGCAAAGCTAAGCCAGAAGGGGAGGAGGGCGATGAGGGCGAAGAGGCGCTTGTGCCCGTTGTTGGCGGTGCGCGCCATTGTTGCAGGAGTCACGTAAGCTGGCAGTTGCGTTCAACGAGCGAATGATGATTGTCGATGTGCCAAGAAGATCGACTTGCAGTGAGCTCAAGACCGTCTGGCGGTCAACGCTGCCGGTTGTTTGAGAGAGATGAAGCGATTTCTATGTTGGAGGTCACAAAGGAGCCGGGAGGCGGAAGATGAAGGTCGAGAAGGAGCGCGAATGGTACGGATCGAGTCTAGTTGATGAAGCTGGTGCTGATAGTGGTGCTGTTGGATGGTGGACGAGATGAGGATGGAGGGCCTGATTGCGTGCGATGCGGTGGGACAGAGCGCGATAGGGTCGAAAGGGGCGGGGCAGAAGCGGAGCGATCCCTGTCAGGGTCCTCGTGCTGCTGCTGTGTGACATTGTGGAGTACTGCTGCTGTGCCCAAGGGTTGAGGCCGTTATCTACCGCCTGAGTGACTCGCTGAAAATGCAGGCGAAATTGCGTGCAGCCAAACGCAATTCAGCAAATGTCACGCCGCGGTCGACTCAGCCGGCAATTGCAGAATGCGGCTGCCGAAAAAGGCAGGCAGCACAGCTCAGGCGAGACCGACCAGCTTGGTTACGAGGTCCCTCGCCAAACAGCAAGCGATCCCGACTTATCGCTGGCGAGCTTACTTGCTTAATTGCGTCGAGCATCAAAAAGCAACGACTCGTCTCAACGATCCGCTTGAGCTCATCCAAGGCTCCTCGCGACAATCCGTCCCCATCTGGTGTGATCGAGACACCAGTGAACTGCCAAGGACGTCGAGGGATTGGACTCAAATCCAACTCCACGCTGCAGATTCGTTTCGTCACTCTTTTCATTCGCTCGAAATCTCAAAATACTCACCAAGAGGTCTAACAAGCGAAAAAACACAAGGCAATGAATCGAGCCGATTTCGATGACCCGATTCAGACTGTGGAGCCGATCTGCAACGCACAGGTCTCGCATTTTTTCGAGGCAAAAACCGCGAGAGAAGCCGCCAACACAAAGAAACACACACTCTCACCTCTAGCCAACCACCATCACAAGAGGTTTTGTCACTCCTGCGTCTGCAGCTCATTCGGTATGGTGCAGGCCACTGCCCAAGCGGGCCCCTCGACGAATCGCGCCTCCACTTCCAAAGCCGGTGCGGCTACCCCGTCGAATCTTTTCGTTTCCTACCAGGACATCTTTGAGCATCTCGAGCTCGCTCGTCATCAGCGCGATGCTGAGCAGATCCAGTCCATCCTCTCCAGCCGCAAGGAGAGCCTCAAATCGTGTCTTCAGCCCTTTCCAGTCAGCGCCAGCACAGCCTCCGCCTCTTCCTCGGACGCTTCACCTCCAGCGACTCTCAAGCTCTCCGATGGCTCCACCCACACTCTCTCCGAAGAGATGCGCAAGCTTTGCAAAGCTATCGTCGAGCAGTATCACATCTCACATCAAGAGGCTTTCATCCTCCTCTCCACCTTTCTCGCATCAGATCATCGTCACTCGACAGGCCTCCAAGATGTAGTGCACTCTCATCTGCACGCGCCTCCACCCACTCCCGTCAAAGGCAGGTCCACCAAATCCAAGCTCGCCTCCTCCGCCAGCTTGAGAACAGCTCAGTCCACAGGTGCAGATGCGTCCACCGCTGAATTGCTCGACGCCTTCAACATCTTCTACTTTGAGGAGCGCATGTATCTTCTCCGCACCATCTCGTCCCTCATCCGCATCACAGAGGATTCTCAGCATGACTTGTACCACCTCGCCAATTCTATCCTGGATCTCTTTGCCGACGAAGCCTTTGCCCTCACCTGCATTCACCACTTTTGCTCTCTTGCCAATCTCTCCTTGCCCGAGTCAATACGTCAGCAGCCCCGCTACTCTTCTCTCTGGGCCAAGCAGCTCCTCAGAGAGCAGTTCGGCCTTCTCGAGATCGTCTTCCTTCTCTTTTACGGCAGGCTCTCTCCCTCTCCAGACTCTCTGCTCGCTCTCCTTAGAGCCGTGCACGACACCGAGGTCGGCCGACGTCAAGCCAACCTTGGCTTCTTCGACAATGAGGCTGCGGAAACCATGGAATGCGTCAGTCATCTCCTCGTCCTCATCGCTGTCGAGATGCTCTCTCTCGAGGAGGTCATGGACGGTTTGAATCTCGCCGACAGCTCCATCACTCACATCTCCAAGCATCCCGCCAGCCTCGAACAAGCCCTCGACCTGCTCAGCAACACCTCAGCTGATCCGCTACAGGCGCCCATCCTTCTCGCCTGGGCCCTCGTTCTTCATCGTCTCGAAGATGCCCTCGCAGCTCACTTTGACGCAACGGATCTCGATATGTCCACCGAGCCATCAGCCTCCATTGCCGAGCTCGCAAATGTCATCAAGACCGATGACGGCGGTCCGCCTCTGTGGAGACGACTCGCTCAAGCCGCTTTTGCGCCCGAACTGCGCCTCTTTGAGACGCTCATGTCCCTGCTTGCCTCGCCATTGCTCACAAGTAGTAACGGCGCTAGCACTCCTGCCGTCGCAGGTCCATCAGCGCTCGCTTACCGCGCCGTCTTCAAAGGTCTATTGCTCAGCATCACCGAGCTCGTCAAACCCGAGTTCCTCCCCAACTTCAATGCCCTCGCCAGCCTGTGGGAGGCCACCTTTGGCTCCGGTCTTGCTCTCGAGCTCAGTCAAACCGCCATCGATGGCGTTGCCGCCCTCTGCGATCAATTCTGGCAAATCGACAGCAGATACGAGTCGAGATGTACCACCCTGGACACAGCCAGACGCCGATGGCCCGTCAGCTTCCGTCCGTTGATCCTGCTCACGAAAGCACTCTCCGGACACGCCAGGATTGATGCACAAGCTTCCTGGCCATCCCTACTCGATGGTCGCTCACGTCCAGAGACCGAAGAGCGTGCCTGCGCTGCTGTGTTCGACTACCTCGCAAACGTGCCCACCTTTGCTCAAGTTCTCCCCGTAGGTGCCAACACTCCCAATGCGCCCTTCGAGACCATGGAAGGCGGCGACTACACTTCGGTCACCTACAGGATCACCCGCACCATGCGCATTCCAGGCACCCAGATTCGTCTATCGCCCGGCACCACTGGATCCACGATTTCGGAGCTCGGCAAGGAGCCGGTCATCGTTCTCTGGAGTCCGGCGCGACCCGTCAGCGCCTGGAAGCTTATGCGAGATATCCTCTCCTCCTTCCCACCAGCCTATGCCGAACTACACACTTCACAAAACGACTCGGATCCCTTTCGTGATCAGAAGAAGGCCGTCAGTTTCGCCCAACTTGCCCCCGCCGATTGCGACGAGCCTTGGGAAGAGCTCGCCTCCGATGTGCTTGACCTGTTTGCCAGCATCATCTCGGCAAGTGCAGATCTCGCCTGGACGCTGCTTGCTCATTTGGACGGGCGTGACATCAATGCCGACGAACTCTCCCTCGACTACGAGCCAGAGGAGCTCGAACAGATTCAGAAGGAGAAGGAAGAGCTCGCACATGCCAAGAGCCTCTCCTCCATCGCCGCCAGCCTCTTGTCCCATGCACTCGTTGCCGCACCCATCAACATCCGCCTCGTGCGATCCACGCTTCGGTTGCTCACCGTGCTCCTGCCGTACGATCCTGATGCCATCTGGCAAGAGGTGCGATCTTCCAACGCTCTCATCGGCAGTCCGGGCGCGGTTCCGTATCTTTCCAAGGGCTCTGCCACTGCCGGTGCTGGGGCAGCCTCCGTATCGGCGCTGCTCACCCAGGAGATGGGCCGCGCCTCGTACGGCGGCTTGATCTCGTTGCTCGACTTTCACATTTCGCTCTTCTCTGAGCTGCGCAGGTCGTACTCTGTCCTGCCCACGGACGTCCTCGAGATCAAGACCAACGTACTGCTGCGCGCCCTCAGCTGGATCTACGAGTGTGTCTGGCCCGAATATCAGAGCTGGCGATACAGCCGCCTGGCAGATAGGCTCGAGATCGGCA
Organism: Pseudozyma pruni; assembly: GCA_023212685.1. Lineage (NCBI taxonomy): Eukaryota > Fungi > Basidiomycota > Ustilaginomycetes > Ustilaginales > Ustilaginaceae > Pseudozyma > Pseudozyma pruni. The sequence continues at coordinate 24,917 of JALBYD010000076.1, forward strand.
CCAAGTGCACCCGGTTATTCGAGATGGTCCTCGAGGAGAGGAGCTGGCGCAAGTCGTCAGCTTCAGCATCGGATCTGGTCGACGAAGCTGGGCCAGCTGCCGCACTGTACGAAGCAGCACAAAGGAATCTGGTGACGCATCCGAGTATCATGGGCCTCGCTCCTCTCGTCACATGCATCGGCACAGGTCAGCAGCTTCTCGACGCATTGGGCAGAGCCGGGAGACAGAACGATGCCATCTTGGCAGAAGAGTGGATCTCTTCTTCCTTGCGTCTCGCGACGCAGATCGTGTCCTGCAAGCGCGAGCTGACCATCGCTGCACTACGCGACCTCTCGACGCTGCCAGCAGAGACGGCCAGGAAAGCCATGTCGGCTCGAATCAACATGGGTCTCTTTGAGAAGCTCTTCTTCGACCACACCATCGTAGCCTCCAGAGCTGCGTTGAGCGGTGGCCGCAGGTCCAGCCGTGTCGAACTGGCGAGTGCAACGTTCTCCTACGTGCTCTTCCCTACTTCCACTACCATCAGCTCGACGGCTGCACAGCTCATCACTTCCATTCTCAGGTCTGTCGCCGACCTCGTTCCGGCGGGCAAGCCGACACCTGGTCTTATCGGGCACATGGGCACCCTCGAGGAGCTCGAAGAGACTCTTGCGGGCCTGGTCGATCTCGTCGCCAACGCGAACCAGGATCCTGCTCTCAAAGTTCAGGTCTGGACCATGTTGGCAGCTATCGTCGACACGCAGCCTGCTTTGGGTACATTGCTGTTGACGGGTCGTCATCTGGCAATGACGACCGAGACACGTCTCAAAAAGACGAATGCCGATTCGACATCCAAGCCGACCGAATCCGCTGCATCCGCGCCTACTACGCAGCAAACCAGCTCGGACGACGGGCAGGCACTGGCAAAGACGGCGCTCGACGTTGCTACGGAGGCGATCCTATGCTGGCGAGCAGCTCACACCAGCAGTCCGCAATTGCTCGAAGCGGTGCTCCGATTCCTCGATGTCGCCTGGGTGCATGCGGCGGAGCACGTCGCTGCCTTTGACACGATTCGCACCAATTCGGCCTTCTTCCGTGCCCTGGCGGACGTAATCTGCGAGGCGTCCGAGGTCCCCCCTACCCTGGCCGAGGGTGTCATCGAGTCCGAAAACGTTTTGCATTCCAGCAACGACGTCGACGCATCCAAGTACTGCTACAGAAGAATGTGCCAAGCACGCTCGCTGCGACTGCTGCAGCACGATATCCAGCTGGGTGGCATCCTCAAGGACCAGACCAACAGCAGCTCGTCCAGCCGGGCCAGTGCGGAGGCACTGCTCGACATTCTCGCATCATCGGAACGCACCCTCGGCGCGATCGAAATGGGCTTCTCTATGCCCTGCGACCCTTCGCTGCGCGCTTCATTGGAACGCAAGCTCGCCGAACTCTTCCCGACCGTTTACATCGAGGCTCTCCGTCATCCTAGGCGCAAGGACGACTTTGACCTCGACAAACGGTACGGGGACGACTACCATTTCAGCACCTCTGCCTTCCGCAGTAAGGCCGAGGGTCGTGTGCTTGACGGCGAGATCGGCGGCGACGTCGCGCTGATCGAAGAAGGCCTTCTGTCTGTCTTTACCATCAACATGGAGTGGAGTCTGATCGACGTGCAGAACTCGGTAGTACAGGCGTGGACCCAGTGTGTCGAGTCGTGCATGGGCCGCATCGTCGCGCAAGCTCGCAGCAAGGACAAAGAGTCCGCGCTCGGCAAAGCCGTCATCGCAAGCTGGACTCGTCTCGCCACGCTGACCGCCGACGAAGGCAGGGAGGGCGACTTCATGCGAGGCGTGCACGCTACTCGACTTGCCTTGCTGACCAAGCTCGTGGAACTTGCCTGGGGCAACAGTCAAAGCAAGGATGCCTCGACCACGGACCAGATCGTGCAAGCTGCCACGCTTTGCGGACGCCTCGCTACGCATCCTTTCTTCCGCGTCGAAGACAGCCTCAAGGGTACGGTGCCACCAGAGTTCCATCGCGACGTCTTTGAAATGATTCTCGTATGCGTCGCCCGCATCCGCACGCTCTTGTCGGCCCAAGGCTCCGTGGTGGTCCCAAACGACAAGACGATCGAAAGCCACAAGGCACTTCATGCATCGGTCGAGCTCTTTTGCCGTCACGCCACTGAAGCTCTCCGCATCAAGATCGAGGCCGCGCTGAGAATCCTGCAGACCGCTCAGCGACACGAGCTGTACGCACAAGACCTGGAAGACGATCTCGACATTCTTGTCAGCATTTTCGAGATGACGATCCGGCGCGACGTGGGCGCCGAGACGGCAGTCTGGCTGGCACACGTGCAAGAGACCCAATTGCTGCAAACCACCATCAGCCTATTGGGTCGAGCCCCGGTGCTGCGTCTCGACAGCGCGAACGGCAACGATGCGCATCTCAACCCGAACAGCGCACACCACGTTGCTTTTATGAAGCCCTTGCTTTCGCTTTTGCTGGCGATCGCGTCGCAGCCATCTTCAAGCGAGGAGCTCGCTCTGCAAGGTGCTGTCAACGCCTTGGCCTCCAACATGCTCACCGATCCTCTCGAGAACGGCCAAGTTTCGCCGTTGTTGCTCTCCGGTGACCCCAATCCATCGCACGAATGCTGGAGAATGATGCTTCGGATCGTCGTCAACTTGATCGACAATCTCGGCGCAGGGTCCGACAATCCGAGCTGGAGAGGTGTCAGCGCCAGATTTGTTGAGACCGACGTTTATGGCTTCCTGCGCGTCTATCAGAAACAGATCGACAGGGCGACGAGTCTCGGCGAGGTGTACGCGCGGCTCGACTCGATGTCCGGCATCATCGGTCCCCTCGCGTCCGCGCACGATCATACCGATAATGGTAACGCTGCGGTCAGCTTCGAGCAGTTGGAGGAAGTGGAGCTCATCTACAGCCTGTTCTACAACTTGACCCGGATCGAATCATCGGCACGATCCAATTCTGCAGGATCCGACCGGAATGGCGCCGACTCGTCCATCGTGCAGCATCTGGCCGAAGCTTCGGTCAAGACGCTGCAGCCTCTCGTCCACCTCTTGCAGCATCCGAACGAGCTGTCGAGCTTGCTCGGCCTCGAACCCGCGGCAGAAGGCGCCAAGCTTGCGCAAGAGACGGCGACATCCAAGATCCGCACCATCGTGTCGATTCTCATTGCCAGTCTTTGGAACCACACGAATTGCGTGCAGATTCTGTGTCGCGCAGCAGACGCTTGGCCGTCGACGCACTCGGGGTGTGCCGTCGTCCGCCCGACGACACGAACCAGCGCTGTGCGCATCGCTACCCTGGGCACGCTTCTCGACCTCGGTTCGCACCTGACCGACCTCCTCCGAACCAACAAGACGAAGCTGTCGACCGAGGACAAGGCGAGCTGCTCGGCGACACTCGAACAAGCACTAGGTCTCGCAGCGGGTCAGACTGCCATTTGGGCGGCTGGAAAGTCGAAGGAAGGCTCAGAGCAGGCCAAGTTTGAGCACATGGCGAGACAGGAGCTCGAGTCGGGCCTGTCGAGGGATATTGTGTCGGCGTTGCGGGCGGCGCAAGAGGTTGCGGGCGCCCAAGGGAATCTGTTTGGGCTGGTCAGGACGTTTGTCGAGTCCAAGTTGAACGGCTCGAACTTTTGAGCGCTGGCTCGTATCACCACAAAGAAGCAATTCATCACCCGTATTGACGGAGTGTGTGTGTGCTGCGTCGATTATCATTGACATTGTTGCAGGGCGGGAAGGGTGATCGAAGTGATGGCGCCTGTGTCACCATCAAGAGCCTTGAGCGTAACCTGACGTGCGCGGTCCTTAGAGCACGGACCCACAGTGAGCCGAGCTATCCGTCCTGCCACCATCGGTCAAGCGCCCTTCTCGAATCGTCCTCCGCGCGAAAGTGTCTCGCATCTCTACGTGGCCTGCGCTGCCATCGGCGAGCTCGCAGATGGCTGATCAATCGCTTCTACCGTGCCTGGTATCGTGCGAAGAGGGCAGCGTCTGTTTGGCGAAAGGTGAGCGCGCACAGATATCAATTGACCACTCAGCGTCGCAACTGACACCTATTGTCTCACCTACTCACTGCACGAGCGCTCTACAGTCGATGGAGCCCTCCCCCAACTCCTTCGATGGAAGAGTCCAGCCTGCGAAGACTTTGTCGAACTTCCTGTTTACGTCGACCAATGGCTCGGTCCAAACACAAATGGATCGATTGAACAAGTCGTAGTGCACCTACATGGAAGAGGTACGTTCCAGATTGGTGCGATGCTTTGTGCCGTTCAAAGCGTGGCTGACCTCTCCTCTTGCGTTGTTGCCGATGCTGAAGAGAGAGATGCCGACGTAGCCTGGGCCGACGTTGCTGCAGCACGCTCTCGACTCTCTGTCGAAGAGCAAGGAAGGACGTTGCTCGTGGTGCCTCAGTTGGTAAGTGATCTCCCACCTAACAGCACCACATATGACTCGGAAAGTGAAGGCTGACTGTGCGCTCGCGGATGTGAACAGCTCAACGGCCTCGACAAGGCCAAGCTGCAGCCGTCAAAGCAGTCCGATTCGGGACGAGTTCTGGTGTGGAAGGCTAACGGGGTGAGTTGACTCGCGACCGTTCCTGAGGTTGAACTTGAAGCTGACGAGCGAGACTGCGATAGTGGGGAGAAGGATCTCCAAGCGTCCGTCCGAAGCCATCTCGTTCTGCCAATGCCGCAGGCGTATCATCCTTCGAAGCGCTCGATGCGATCGCTGGTCACTTTGCGGATCAGCAACGGTATCCTTCCGTAACACGGATTGTGTTCTGTAGGTGTCTGCTTCGTGCTGATCTTTTCTGCTCACGTCGAGCCTGGAGCTGACATTGAAGGCTACTTGGGGGACCTTGCAGCCGGACACAGTATGGGCGGCCAGCTGGTACATCGGTACTCGATCCTTGGTTCGCCAGTCCTGCCATTTGAAAGAAGGCGGAGGCTGAGAATTGAGTACGTTGTGATGAACCCAGCGAGCTACTTGTACTTCAACGCCATACGAGGAGGTCCTTGCTCCCAAGTAAGTTCAGCTTCTGATCGGAAAGTGGAAGGTGCGATGTGCTGACTCGTTCTCGCCCACAGCACAGAAACACCCACAGAATGCGAACGTCTACAAATGTAAGTCCGTCCCACCGCTTCAGCAAATGTCTTGCCTTTCAACTGACCACCAACGAGCCTCACCTCCCATGACCCACAGACGGCTTTGACGAGCTCGCCAGGCACATCCCGTCCTACCCGCCCATCCAATACCACCAAGGTTCCCAATGGTACCTCGAGCGAATGCTGGAGCGTAACATCCACTTCATACACGGAGCATCAGACAGAGGTACGGGCGACGATCGGCCCGAGGCTATGGCTCAAGGTGAGTCCAGCATCCCTGTGTGCGCAGTGAAGCATACGGAGAGAGTGCTGACACGTTTGAGCGATGTAGGCGTGAATCGATATGTGCGAGCGATCAACTACCACCGGCATCTGGAGCAGATGCCGCGGAGTACGGGGAGGGCGAAGGAGAGACTGTGGACGGTGGATTGGGTGGAGGGTGTCGGACATGACGGCAGAGCCATGTGAGTAGCACAAGCCGACATCTTGAGACCGTCGAACATCGCCAAAAGCTCTGACCCTCGCCCTTCGCGCTTGAACACAACAGGACAACATCAGACGCTGCCATCGCACGAATCTTCACCCGCACCACACCATGACCTTTCTTCATCCCTTTCAATTGCATTCAGGTGAAAGTGACAATGATCCCCAGCGTGAACGGCAACCTGGCATCCGTGACTGTGATCTCATCCCCCTCCTTACACACCTCTGACAACCTCTTGTCCAAATTGGGCCGCGTCGCCTCTTCCAGCTGCGGCGGTGCCTGATAGTACAAGGGTTTTCCACCTAACGACAGCGAGGGCTTCTTGATCTGCAAGTCCGCTAGCTCGGCGAGCTGCTCTATCAACCTCTCGACCTTGTCGTCCGCGCTGAAGGTCATAGCGCGAGCCTCGCCGCCGCATACGGGGCACTCGGGCCGTTTCTCGTGTTCAAAGGTGTATGTGTAGACGCTGTCGTTGCCGGTAAACATCATGTAGTTGTTGAGGAAAGGCGCAGAGGTGGTAGCGAATTTGAAGGCTTCGAGGACGCAGGCGGCGGCGATGACGGCGTTGGTAGAGGCGATGGCGGGGATGATGTTTTTGGTGACGCCCTGAGTGAGGTTCCAGGTGACGCCGGTGATGCCGAACGAGGCAGCACGGGTGGAAGCCTGTTCGAAGAGCCACGAGATGTGATCTGGGTTGTCGTTGTCGAGCTTCTTGTCGCCAAAAACGCGCGGCCATTCGAGGACGCTCGCCCATTCGATGCAGTGTTCTGGTAGGCGGGGGGTGTTGGCTATTGTGCAGATGGGGTAGGTGGTCTGCTTGTTGAGCATGTCGAGACTGCATTCGTAGCACGAGGTGATGGTGGGGAGAATGACGCGCGCCTGACCTTTGAAGCCTTCGGTGCCGCCGTCGATGAGCGGCTTGAGGGATTCGGGATCGTCTTCGTCGACCATGTTGACCAGAGTGGCGTTGATCCACCTTCTCGCTTCCACCGAGTCAAGACCGCAAATGATGATGTTGAACTGCTTGTAGTAGGCTTCGTCTTTGTCTTGGATCTTTCCGTGATACGGTGTGATGCAGACGCCGGGTACGCGGCGCTGAACGAATGCTGCAGCCACTTGGGCTTTGGAGTGGCCAACATCTTTCTCGCGGAAGAGGAACTGGCGATTGAGATTGGAGACGTCGATGGTGTCCATGTCGATGATGTGAATGTCGTGGAAGCCACTGAGCGCGAGGTTGGATAGGATCTCGCAGCCAAGACCGCCGGCGCCGATGACGAGGATCTTGCACTGTGTGCGTAGAAAGTCTTTGACGACGGTGCCGGCTTGGAAGGCATCGTCCGTGGAAGGTCCAGGCTTGTCGAGGATCCTGTCGACGTGCTCGAATCTGCCCGGCCATTGGAGCGTCATTGCGGGCGGATCTTGACGCTATTGCAGCGCGACGAGGTGGATGACAGCGAATGGTGGGTCGATGTGGCATGCAAGATCGGAAGAAAGGTTGAAGCGTTGTCTCAAGAGTGGGTGGAGGAAAAGGCACTGAGAGGTCTGTGCGAGTTGCTGCGCGCTTTTCGAAGTCTAGGAAGCGACGCTCAGATTCAGGGTCCAAATTTCGAAAATTGTGAAGACTTGCAACTCTAACAGCATCCAGGGGTCGGAAAAACAGCGAGCGACCTTTCGACACCGGCATCGGTCGCCGAAGTGACAGGATGGGAGCTTTCGACTTGCGTAGACGGCCAAGCTTGCCAGGCGTCTGTGGCGAGGCAGCACCGTGCGCTCGATGTAGGGACCACGAGTACGGATGAGCCGTCAGAGTGAAGAGGCTTGTTGTTGTTGGCTTGTAAGAGGTCCACGGAGTTCTTGGCATGCAATCCAGGTGAGACAGATTGGCGGTGTGGGGCGCTTGTCCGATCTGCGACGATGGACAATTCTTTCTCCGGATGGACTTGGCACAGACGATCCTGAGTATTCTTGCGGAATGTGGTGGCTGCCCTGGCTCAGGAGTAGCGAGAGAGAGCGTGTGACACTGCTCGGTGCGCCCGAGGTATAACAGAGGCTTGATGTGGCGGCTTCCAGCATCTGCAGAACAGGCGCCATCACGAGCGAAAATCACACGCTCGCAGCCGCAGGTACAGCTGCAGGGTTGGCTGCGTGACCAAGTCGCGACATCCGACCAGAGCAAGCGTGTGGTCAATCAGGCTCGGGATGGTCCCGACTTTCTCAACGCAGCGACGGTCGAGGAGGACAGCAACACCAGCACACCGACTGCAGGAGCTCAAAAGCGGGAACCGAACTGCAAGCAAGGCGTGCGGCAGATGTGTGAGTTGGCTGCAGCAGCAAATTCATCTTGAAACCCAACGGAAGCTGTCCTTTTTCTCTTTTCGAGTCCAAGCTCGGGCGTCGGCTGCATATCGACGTGTTGTTTTTCTTTCGCGGAACGTCTCGAGTGTTCCATTCCCGACCACACGAGCCTGACAGCTTGGCAGGCGTTGCTCTTCCATCGAACAATAGACTGAGGCACATCTCGGTCGAGGCCTCAAAACACCATCTCGACAAGGTGTTAGCCAGGGTCCAGCTTCCACGCAACACCACCACTTGCCAAGCCTTCCGATTGGCGAGACCACTTGCGATCACGGATCCGAGCATGATGCCAAGCTTGAAGCAACCCGTGACTGAGAAAGAGCGGAAAAGCTCGGGGCGAACAAGGTCCAGCAAGTCGGTTGAAAAGCGGATCTGCTGTTTTGCTTGATTGGTCGGCTGCTCGGCCGGTCTCGCTACTGTGCCGTTCGTTCGACCACGCCAGGTCTGAAGGGACGCGGAATCCCGACCGCCCATGAAAATGCAATCCGCAGAGGAGCGTGTGAGCAAATCCAAGGAAAAAGCGAAACCGAGGGCTGCGCGACTGCATCATCGTAGCCGTCGATTCGAGTTTTGTTTTTGGCTCAGCTCGCAGAGGAAGCGGGGGAAAAGCACACTCTCGATCGTTGATGCTCGCTGGAGTGTGGGACGGGCCCGCGTTTCGACTGCCAAGACGGCGCTAAAAACGGCATCGATCCCACCCGCTTCAGGAACGTACGAGTGGGTACCCACTGGGCGTGCATCGCTATTGTGCTACTGTACCACACAAGGCTGCGGTGCTGCCACGCCAAACCTTGCTGGAATGATGCACTCTGCTGCAAAGCTGCTGCTGCTGCTGCTGCTGCTGCTGCTGCTGGCTCAAGTGGCAACCCTCGGCCCGTCGGTCGATCGAACCCTTGGAAGATCGCTAAGATTGACGCGACTGTGTCGGATTTTCCGCTGAACGTTGTGGCTGATGCGTCTCGCGTAAGACGGCACAGAACGACCAAAGTTTTCGATTGCCATGTCATTATTCTTGATTGACCTAGACGAACTCGAATAGTCAGCGCGTAGGAACCGAACAGCTTGTTCCGATCCAGCTTCCTAGCTCAGTCGCAGCGGGTTGCTTGTCATTCACGCACAAGGAGCGGTCAGCTGAAGTGTAACTCTCACACTGACGCGTGGTACCTGAAGTTTCATCAGGAGCTTGTCTGAAGCTTGTGTTTGCTCGGTTCAAGCTGCTGTGTGCTTGTTTGTGTACCCTGAAAATTTTAATTATGGAAAAAAAGAAGGGCGCAGGACCGTGTGATCCAAATGTCGCCTTGTCGGCTTGTTCTTGCATCTCGCTTACAAGACCGTCTCTCGCCCTCTCGGAATTGCGTGGCGAGGCGAGTTTGCTGTCCTACGCCGCCGCCGCCGCATTGCACAAGAGCGAAAAAATGGCATCCCTCTGAGACCATCACAGGCCCCTGAGGCCGCCGACTTTTCCCCACGCCCTGCTTGCGTACGCCTTGCAGCTATTTGCGAACCCGCGTGTGTGTGCATCGCAGGGCACAGCACAGAATCTGTTTTTCAATCTGCGCGCTTGATTGCTTTGTCTGCCTCTCTCCAAGGCTGCTGACATGTTTTTCCTATGCTTCTTCGGCACTCCGCCGTGGTTTCGACGCCTTGCCTGTGTCTCCTCAGTCGCACGTCGGATCGACCCAAGGATGGTGCCCGCATGCTGCCCGCCAATTTTAGTGACGGTGAAAGCGGCGGCGGCTAACTCGCTGCATCAACTGAGCTTCCGTTGGATTTGGACGGATATGTGTGCCTGTGTTTGCTTGCCCTCGAGAAACAGCCGGACGCTTTTCTTTGCCTCTTTAGCCCCCTCCTCACGCCATCTCGTCCTGCCTTCTCCCTTTTCCCCTCCCCTGATTCTGCCTTCCTTTCCTTGCCGTCCTCCTCACCATCACCCCCCCCCCCCCCTCGCTTCCTCGTACAGCCCCTTTGGCCTACGCCCTTTCATCTCATCACATCCTCTTGCTCCTTCTCACCAACTCAGGATTCGTACCGCAGTCAAGACTGGAATCCATTCAGCATCGCCAATCTTAGCGGTCAACAGAGCATCACCTTGAAGCCAACTTCTGTTTCTCGCACCCCTGGTCTCATTGCATCATTCGGAACATCGTCATTCATTAAGAATACAACACCGTTCACGCAATCAGTGCATCCCCTCTCCCTCCATCAATACCAACACACACATCACAGCTTCCATCACCATGCCTCGTCCACGATCCACATCGCCCCAAGAGGCGTACTATAGCCCCGATCCCATGTCTCCCACCTTCTCCCCGCCTGGGGAATACACCGAGTTCCAGACTCTTCGTCCCGGTACACCAGGAACCATGGGCAGCTTTGGGAGATACTCGGTAGCCAGCACCTACCTCGACAAATACGACCGTGATGGCGCGAACACGCCTCAGGCACAGACCCTTCTGCCCGCAGTGGATGGCGGCCGCGGTCAACGATCCAGCACCTACTACTTCGAGAAGGAAGGTGCCCAGCCCGTCGGCGCCGAGGCCGGCTACCAGTACCAAGGTCGACGTGGCCAAGGATACAACCCGGCGGCCAACGCCGCCACCCTCGAAGCTGCAGCTGCTACCAAGAAGCGTCCTGGCTTCATCCGACGCAGGCCCATCCTCTTCGCCGTGCTCATGCTCCTTCTCATCGCCGTCATCGGTGGAGGCGTCGGCGCTGGTGTCGGTATCGCTCACGGCAAGTCGAACGACAAGAACCTCTCGACCGAGGCAAGCAACTCTGGCAACTCTGGCTCATCATCGTCGTCCTCATCCGGCAACAACCACAACAGCGGCTCTTCGGCCAGCCGCACCAGCAGTGGCGCTACTCCTACCGCCTCTGCTGCTCCCCAAATCACCCCCTTCGCCAAGTACAGCTGGACCGACACCAACACCAAGGCCTTTGGTGTCAGTCTCGGCTCCTGGCTCGTCCTTGAGCGATGGCAGCTCGAAGATTGGATGGTTGAACAGGGCGGCGCCAATGCCTGGGACGAGTTCCGCCTCACTCAGATCCTCGGCAGCAACGCCCGATCGGTTCTCAATGACCACCAGAACAGCTGGGTCACCGAGGCTGACATGGACACGCTCCAGAACGCCGGTGTCAACATTGTCCGCATCCCCATCCCCTTCTGGGCCTTCATCCCTACCGTTTCCGGCGAGCCTTACCTCAACGACATGACCATGTACCAGAACCAGCTCAACAAGATGCTCCAGTGGTGCTACTCGCGTGGCATGTACGTCATGCTCGACCTCCACGCCATGCCCGGCTCTCAGAACGGTGATCAGTCCTCCGGTCACAACACCACCAACATCCAGTGGTACTCGCAGGCCAACCAGGACCGCTCCGACACCTTTGTCAACAACGTCCTTGCCTGGGCTACCGGCAGCAACCACAGTTCGATCATCAACGCCATCGGCGTCGTCAACGAGCCACGCATCGTCAACGACGACTGGTCGCTCAACAACACGCGTTTCCAGATTGCTGAGGCCTTCCACGAGCGCAGCTACGCCGCATGTGTCAAAGCAGGCATCCCCATGTCGTTCCACAACGGTTTCGCTCCCGGCACCGTCACCCAAAAGATGGACCTCTGGAGGCCATTCATTTCGGGCAAGGATCCCAGCATGCTTATCTACGAGGACCACCCTTACCCCGGCTGGTTCACCACCCCTGAACCGGGCCGCGCTGATATTCAGCAGTCGGTTTGCGAGTACGGTGCGGCAGGCAGCCAGCTCGGCATTCCCATCCTCATGGGCGAGTTCTCGGCGATCCAAGCGGTCGGAGGCAACAGCTACGCCACCAGTTATCTGCAGATGCAGCTCTCCACCTACGGCTGGTCCGCCGGCTCCATCTTCTGGAACTTCAAGGCCAACTCGTCGAGCAACCCGGTGCTTGCCTTGTCTGGCGACTTGATGCAGCTCTACTCGTTTGTCGACCTCTACAATGCCGGCATCATGCCCAACCCAGGCAAAGGCGGAAACGTGCGCAACTTTTACACTTCCTTGACGAATCCTTGTGGCAACTTCCAGACGTACGGCTGGAGCAACCCGGCGCAGTGATCGGCGCGGCCTTTTTTAGTGTGTTTGATTCAGATTGCAAGCATATGGACATTCATTTGTGACAACATCAATGGTCGAGTTTGTGTCGTGGGATGTTGCTTTTGCGAGCATCGACGGAAAGAGTCTCGTTCTGCGTGCCATTGAACGTCTGTTTGTGCTCGCTGGACACAGCGAGCTGCATCCCGGTTGTCTCCCTCGTCCACCTTGACGGCTGACAGCAAGGAATCACGCACACGCACAAGCCGCGCTCGTCGCTGCCAGATCTTTTCAACACGAACCCGTTCTATGAGACAAGGCGACCATCCGAAAAGAGCGACATTGCATTCGAAGCGAAGAAGAACAATCCCTGAGAAGGAACAGACCGACTCCACCTTCCTCCCCCCCCCCCCCCCCCCCCCCCCCCCCCCCCCCCCCCCCCCCCCCCCCCCCCCCCCCCCCCCCCCCCCCCCCC
>JALBYD010000077.1:0-34491 GCA_023212685.1 Pseudozyma pruni
GATTTCAACAAATTTTGAGATGGACTTGGGGAGACCCTTGTAACCCTAACCCTAACCCTAACCCTAACCCTAACCCTAACCCTAACCCTTTTCGACTAGGCTGGAATGTGGCGCAGCGCGCGCGCGAGACGGGTGCGCTGGCAGGCGTGAATGCTGCTTTCGACGCCAAACTTGTTAACGCGGCCGCTGATCCACGTCGAGTCGTGTTGTTGATGCCCAGGACGTGTCGTGAACGTCCGGATTGCGTCGAGAAGGGTCGAAAAGATGTCGGAAGATGTCGAGGAACGACAAAGTTGGTGGGCGGAAGGCTGAGCTTGTGTCGAAATGTGACGAAAAGGTGACTCGACGTGACCGAGACACGACAAGTGTGGCTGAATGCGTCGTGGGCGACGAAGACTGAGTCGCTGGCAGGCGGAATGCTGGCAAAAGACGATGGAAAGATGGTCGAGATGGGCGAACCACTCTTGTCACCATGTCATGCCAATGGGCACAGACGAAGTGAGTAGCGAGTAGATGATGGTTCTATTGAAAGGCACGAGAGGCGCAAGTGAGCCAGTTGAGTGGCACACTCACGCGAGAGAATCTAACTACAGAAAATCGGACGAGAAAGCGAGCAACCGCGCGACAGGTTGGGGCGGCGCTCACGCCCCACAGCGTTCTCACGCCACCACGCCAACATCCCGCGGTACGCCTCCAGGCGCAGGGCAGCGTCCGCACCACCAATCACCGGCTCTACCACGGCCCACGACAAAGACAAAGACCAGCCAAAACAAGACCCACGGCCGTCAGTCTCCACCCCCCGACCATCCCAACACTCTCCCCAACAACCCACAACCATACTTACCCTGCATTTGCCCATCACAAGGGCGAGACCCCCGGCGGCACCGGTCACATCGACCGTCCACTCCCCGCGTCCACTTGCATTCCACGCCCGCCCCACGGTTTGCCACGGCGCACGCGTAGCAGCGCTGCCACTCCGCGCGCCAAAGTTCGTCGACAGCTGTCAACGAAGAGAAAGGCAATCCACGACCATCAGCGATCATCCCACCGCAAGCCACGACGTCAGCGGAGCACTCACCATCGTTCACGGCCTGAGGCCCGAAACGTTGAGCAAAGGGTTGACCCCAGAGCACGAGCTCGTGGGGAGCGTTTTGTTCGTCGACTGTACCCACGGCCGCAGAGGAAAGGCAACGAGAGAGGGTCAGTACCAGCCCACGACGACGACCACCACCACGACAAAGCCACCGCACACTTACGAGGCACGTTGTCAGCCATCGTGGAGGCGCAACAGCAGATTCTTGAAGTCGTCAGCACCGGTGGATGGTGAGACGATGGTGGTGGAAGGGAAGAACGTTGCGCGGTGAACTCACGGTCTTTTATGCTTTCGCAGCCCCTGCGCTCAGGCCGGCTGCGTTCCGAATTTTCGCCAAAACGGCGCAGCCCACGTTCCCATGCCCCACCACGAACAAAGGGGAGCGTTGAGATGAAGTGAGTGGGACGGTCCACAATGGTGGTGGGTCACCATCCGTCGCCTATTTTTCGGCGGAATTTTGGCCTCTTCCGGTTGTGTGGGTCGCCGGCGGGCAGCCGACATAATCACCGCGCCGGGGAGCGCCACCGGCGTCTCCACAGCGCGCCGCGACGACGTCTGCGGACAGACGGCTCGGACGGGGGGGTAATGTTAGGACCATGCCGCGCCGAGCCCGATCCAGACCTCCCCGATGACGCGAGCGGCTTCCCCGGTTGTCGGAGAACAGCCGCGAGCAAAGCTTCTTCTCCCCCGACTCCTCGACGAGGCTTCCTGGAACCCTCGTCGCATGTATTACTTAGTTTAGCTGTATAGCAACTCAGTACTCGTGACCTCCTTACCTACCCGCGACCATCCGCAGCCCACTGTTGAGCCCACGACCTCTCCGTACCCGGTTCCCCGACCGGCCGTAGCCGCCACGGCGGTGCCCAGACCCTACGGCTCTAACATAACCTAACCCTGACTAACCCTCACGATTTGCCTTGTATGTTCGCACGTGCGGTTATTTGTTGCTTTGTGCGCGTGCTGACGGCTAACCGGGTTTTCAAATAACCGCATAACCGCCAGATGGAAGCCTCGTCATCACTCGCATGCAAACAACATTGTGATCTTGGTCTTTTGCTGCAACAACCGGGTTCGCTTCCGCTCCACACGCTCTTCAAGCATCGCACGATGATGCGGTGCAAAGATGGGCACAAGCAAATGCAAGAATGATCAGCTTGACGTTCTCGGATGCCAACCATCGCTCTTTAAGCTCTTCACGCAAATCTCGTTGATCTACGCCAATGTCCAGACAAGCGGAACACAAGATCGCATCGCAAATGCGTTGCAAGCTGGTCTCGACAGCTTGTCCGCACAGCTTCCATGGCTGTGCGGCACAGTGGTCAACGAGAACAGCAGTCCAGAGAGCACGGGCACGTTCCGCATCGTCGCAAGCAAGCGGATCCCCCTCGTGATCAAAGATCTCCGTCCGACCAGCAACGCATTGACATTAGACAAGCTTCGCAATGCTCAGTATCCGTTTTCAATGCTTGACGAGCAGCTCATCGCGCCGTGCATGACACTCAACCTACCTGGGCAAGCAGTCGGTCTTGTCGCGGAAACAGGACCGGTCCTTGCGGTGCAGGCCAACTTCATTCTCGGTGGTCTCATTCTCACAGTGGTAGCGCAGCACAACGTCATGGACATGGTGGGTCTAGCGACCGTCATGAACTGGCTTTCAAAAGCGTGTGCAGGCACGCAGCTCTCGCAAGAAGAGCTTGCAATCGGCAAGATCGAGAAGAGCAGCGTCATAGACCTTCACGACGTGTCTTGGCAGCCCGACGAGGATTGGCTTCGACGCTTGCAGGTTCAACCGTTGCCCGACGCTCAAAAACCGTCACCTTTGTCAATTGCGACATCTCAACCTCGCTGGGCATATGTGATGTTCTCGACAGATTCGACTAGAGCGCTGAAGCAGCTTGCAACAGAGACAAAAGATCCAGCGGTCAACTACATCAGCTTAGACGACGCAATTTGTGCGTTCATCTGGCAGCGTCTATCTCGTGCAAGAGCTGCGCGCGTAGATGCAAAGAGCAAGACAGTCTTCGCTCGTGCTGTGGATCTTCGAGGCCGCATGGCCGTCCCTTCGACATATGCAGGAACTTTGACCAACATGACCTACAACGAGTCTTCACTCGAAGACGTCAGCCGAGAGCCGCTCGGTGCGATTGCTTCAAAGATGCGGCAAGAACTCAACTCGCCAAACCTCGCTCGCGACACTCGCGCTTTGGCAACCGTGATCGATCGCTTGCAAGACAAAGGCCGCATCAGCATCACAGCGCCAGTGGATCCGTCTACGGGTATCATGTTGAGCTCTTGGGCTTCGGTCAAGCTGCATGAGCTCGACTTCAATATTGGCCTTGGCAAGCCTCTCGCTGTACGACGACCGGCGTTCGTTCCAGTCGAGAGCTTGATGTATATCATGCCGAAAGGCGCATCAGACGAGACCGTCGTTGGAATGTGTCTGCGCGACGAGGATTGGACGATGCTCAAGCAGGACAAAAGATGGACTCGCTTCGCAATGTACGTTGGTTGACAGCGTCTCAACGAAGCAAGGGCTATGCTCAATCATTCAGCGCGTCGGTGTGTATCTGTGTTCGCGGTGAATCCATGTAAGCAGAGACGGAAGTATGTGCGTTTCAAAGACAAATTCGTAGGACGTCGCAGTAGTTCCCTGCAACAGTCTCGAAGGTTACCGTCAAGCTCGTCACAACGAAGGCTGCGGACAGCGACATGATCAAGTAGCATCTGCAATTCCATACAGCGTGAGATGCTATCCGACGATTCCAATACGAGCCTCGACTGATTACTGGAAGAGCGCCTTTGTCAAGCTACCGGGACCGAAGCCGACCGCTGACCTGGCTTTGTCTGCCGAAATGGAGCTGCCTCGAGCGTCCAGAACGTTCTTCCAGGCAGATCCCCTGCTCGCTAGACTTGGCAGCGCATCGTCGACCAGCCTCATAATGCCAATCGCCTTCTCCTCGTGATACGGCCTCGTTACGACCTGTACACCGACCGGCAAGCCCTCCATCTTCTTGGCATCGTAGGCCGTGCTGTACAAGAAAAAGTTACAGAGCTTGCTCGTCTCCTTCCAACACAGCTCCGATGCCCATCGATCGTGGTTTGCCTTCTGTTCAGGAGTCGCATTTGCGTAGTCTTTTTCCTTGTGCGAGTCGCGAGCAGGATCGACTCGCAGGACAGGGAGGAGAGCGACTGATGCATCGACGATATTATACAGCACCGTGGACCCAGCCATCGTCGAGGTGTGGATGGCTCCGCCGTGGGGTACGGCCGGCGAGGCTTGGGTGGGTGCGATAAGCGCATCGAGCGCGAGGTCGTGCCACATGGTGTGGTTCCAATTGTCGACGAATCGGTGACGACGCTCGAGCACTGCGGCGTGCTCGGTCGCTGACATCTGTCCCATCGAAGCAGCCAAATCCGCGTACAGGTTGTCGCGCACAATGTATCGAATGAAGAAGACGATGACAGAACGAATCCAGCGAGGAAGACGACTGACGAGGATGGGCATTTTGATATGAGGAATGATCTTGTCCTGTCCAAGCTCCTTCAACAGAGAGCGTAGACCGTCGGCTGTGAGCAGTCGCAGGAAGATGCGCATCACTTCTGCGATCCGAAGCTTGCTCGGCTCGATCTCGACGAGCTCAATCTGCTTGG
Source organism: Pseudozyma pruni (assembly GCA_023212685.1). Classification (NCBI taxonomy): domain Eukaryota; kingdom Fungi; phylum Basidiomycota; class Ustilaginomycetes; order Ustilaginales; family Ustilaginaceae; genus Pseudozyma; species Pseudozyma pruni. The sequence goes on from JALBYD010000077.1 coordinate 4,745, forward strand.
TCGAGTATTTAGTTTGGACAGCAGTGACGCATTCTCTGATCGCGCGATAGCACGCAGGTGTCGTGCGATGGATACCATCACCGACGACGTAGCCGATGCGAAGAGGTGTTCCACGAGCTTCAGCCATGCCGAGAGGGTTCAACCAAGCCTCGTTGATGATGTTGAGAGGTGCATCCGAGAGATCGAGCTTGGCCATCTCTTCATCGTTCTCGACAGCTTCTGCAAGCACGGTGGGGTCGTTCTTGTCTTTCGGCGTGCGGAGCCACTTTGGCACGTGCTGGCGTGCAACTTCGACGAAGAAGGTCTCGAGATCTGCAGCCGACCTGCACATCGGTCCCACGACGGGGTGGATGCTCTCAAAACCTTTGCCGAAATCGACCTGTCCGTTGTATGACCATCGTCCAGGTGAAGGTTTTACCGTGTAGATTCCACTGTGATGCGAAGGGATGCGCAAACTTCCAGCGATATCGGAGCCGACACCAGCAACAGCTCCATCGCAACCAATGATGGCGCCCTCGCCCCCAGAACTGCCGCCCGAAGTATGATGGGGGCTGTAAGGATTCGTGGTCGTGCCAAACACAGGATTGGTGCTTTCGAAGGTCATCATGGTCTGCGGAATGTTGGTCTTGACAAAGTGGATGGCGCCAAGCTTCTCGCAAATAGCTGGGATCGTCGAGATGGTGGACTCGGGCGGCTTTGCGATCCAGGCCGAGAAGCCGAGAGTGCTCTTGACGCCTCTGAGGTGGAATGTATCCTTGAGCGAGATGGGAACGCCGTGGAGGGGTCCCACGAGCTCTCCCGTCTTGTCAAAGTGCGCATCGAGCTCGGCTGCACGCTGTAGGGCCTTGTCGATGAAGACTTCGGTGAGACAGTTGGTGCGAATCTGAGCACGGCGTGTGGCTCGAACATACGCACAGAGAACCTGAGTCGAGGTCCAGCGACCGGCTTTGATGGATGTTGTGATACCTGCGATGTCGGCAGAGAGGATTTCGAGATCCTTGTCCTCAAGGCGGATAGCGAGGCTGTTGTACGGACTACGGATGTCCTTGACGACGAGGGCGCGGCTCGCTGCCTCGCCGGGAAGTGGATGTGCGAGAGCCGCATCGCGCTCAGCGATGTGGGCGTCGATGGCCGTTTGTATCGTCGATCTTGGCGAGAGCCCAAGCATTGTGGTCAGAGGCGCTCTCGTCGTCGAAGTCGATGGTCAAGAAGCATGACAAACTCCCCTTCCTGTGTCACGAACAGGGCTCTTTCCCATTCGGGGGTTACCACTCTATGTTACCGCTCACAATGCGTCGGCAGGCCGGCTACGTCGGGCCGCAGAGAGCAGCGAAAATCCGGGGTAAGTTAGATCACCGATAACCGTTGAGCCTTGACTAGATACACCGTCGTATGTGTTCCGAATTCTCGTTTAGATACAGGTTTGATGTCTGGAGATCGTCCCGGATTCGCGCACAACGTGTTCGACCAAGCTTCGAGAAGCAAGGCGTGCGATTGTTGCAGCTAACGTAGCAATCGAGATTGCCGGTTGTGGACTCCACCCCGCACTTCGGCTACGATGCATGAGGGGTCAAAACGGTCTAGCGCTAACGCCGCCAGCAAGTCGCTTTGATCGCAAGCCTGTCTTTGGACAACGCGGTACCACCGATCTCGATTGATGTCGGCGTGCTGCGCACATGCGTCAAACCATGCAGCGTGTTCATCATCAAGGTTCAGACAATGCTGCAATCGCACTAGTGTGAGAGACCGGCCACCGGTGAGATGGCCTGGAGTGCTGTCTCGACGCACAACGGCTTGCATACGAGAAAAGCACCAAAAAAGGTCAAGGCATCTAGTAAGATTCACTACCTACTCTGAGCGAGAGCGGAGCAAAGACTCTCGCTTAACTTTGCCTGAGACTGACGGCGTTCATGTGCTGCTTCTGCTTCGTGTGTTCGTTTGACGAATTGATGCTCAACGGGTGAGGATGACAAGCATGGTGTACGCCAGATAGGCCCTTGACATCGCAGCGCACGACTCTTCAGAGATGCATCGCCTGAGCGCATGCGTCGTGGGTCTTCGTCGTACCGCGAACAGCTGGAATCGATGCAACTTTGACGCTTTTTGCACTCTGTCGACCATCGCAACACAGATGTGCGAGTGTCAACCGGTGACCCTCGCTTAGGTGTGTTCAAGCTAGTACCATTCGGCGAGGCAGAACTCTATTTCGACTGTGGCTTGATCGAGAGGGATCTTTCGCTCTCTCAGTGTGGCGGATTGGGATGTTCCGAGCCCGTCTTAGCAAGGAACGCCGTGCAAAATATCGCCTTCTCGTTGCGACGCCGTCGCAGTAGGGTCTTCCGCGGCGAGCAGCGTCGCCGCCATTGTCAGGACAACAAAGCTTGATCGTCCCACCTCATTTGAACGCCTCGGGAATCTCATTTCGCTCGATCCAGGTCGGTGCCAGGCCAAGACATGCACTTCTTGCATGCGTTTCAATGCAAACCTGTCGCCGCACTGCCCAATGTGGGAGCATAGGTGGCAGCTCGGTCGCGACCATCCTATTGGTTCTCTGTTGATCTGTTTCCCCATGAGTAGCGAAACAGGGCTGAGTAGTGAAGGTGTGGCAATGGTATAAAGACTCGTCCCAATCTTCGTGCTCTTCGATGACGATGGTCATAGCATCCTACTTCTTCTCTTCCGCCTAGACTGCCATTTCCGATTCGAACGTGACCCCGCACTCCCCATTCTCGATCATCATGAAGCTTACCTCGGCCTTCGTCAGCCTCGCGGCTCTGGCAGCCTCGTTTGCTGACGCTTCTCCCACCGTTGAGTCCCGCAGCTGTGCACTTCCTTCGACTTATCACTGGACCTCGTCTGCACCACTCGCTCAGCCCAAGAATGGCTGGGTCGCTCTGAAGGACTTCACCCACGTGCCGTACAACGGAGGTCACCTCGTTTACGCCTCGTACCATGACTCTTCCAAGTACGGCTCGATGGGCTTTTCTCCTTTCTCGAGCTGGTCCAACATGGCTTCGGCAACACAAATCGGCATGAGCAATGCAGCTGTGGCACCTACGCTGTTCTTCTTCAAGCCGAAGAACGTCTGGGTTCTTGCTTCTCAGTGGGGTGCAGCTACCTTCACGTACAGGACCAGCAGCGACCCGACGAATCCTAACGGCTGGTCCAGCCCGTCTCCCATGTTCCGAGGCAACGATTTGGGGTCCGGCACTGGACCCATCGACCAGACTCTCATTGGCGACAGCCAGAACATGTATCTCTTCTTCGCAGGCGACAACGGCAAGATCTATCGAACATCGATGCCCCTCGGCAACTTCCCCTCAAGCTTCGGCACCAGCTACGAGGTCGTCCTCAGCGACACTCAGGCAAACCTCTTCGAAGCCGTCCAAGTCTACACCGTCGCCGGCCAGAACAAGTACCTCATGATTGTCGAGGCTATGGGATCGAAGGGCCGCTACTTCCGCAGCTACACCGCCACCAGCCTCAGCGGCTCGTGGACCCTCCAGGCCGGCAGCGAGAGTGCACCTTTCGCCGGCAAGTCCAACACGCAGGTCAGCTGGACCAACGACATCAGCCACGGCGACTTGATCCGCTCCACCAACGATCAGACCATGACTATCGACCCTTGCAACCTGCAGATGCTGTACCAGGGCCGAGACCCCAGTGTCCAGGCAAGCAGCTACGATCTTCTTCCTTACCGTCCCGGTCTGTTGACCTTGTCCTCGTAGGCTGACACCTGCAGAGGGGAGCTTCCGAGCCCGCCATTTGTGTAACAGGAGGCAAACGAGATCAAGCGTCAGAGGCAGCGATGCAACGGTAATGAGCCCACTTTCGTTTGTGATGAGGTGGCAACGGACGCCACTGTTCACGAAGCTTCGCAGAATGACACGCCAACTCTACTTCCTCCAATTCCGACTCTGAGTGCATGACACCTTTAAGATGGCGTGAGAGGCTCTATTGAGCTAGACGAGAGCGTGTGAAGAGGCGAAGATGGCCAAAGGGAGTGGAGGAGCGACAGGACCAAGTCAGGCCGACCTCGAGGGCGGCCCGAATGTCCAAGATCGCCGTGGTTGATCCCGACGTAATTGCGACCTAACATGTTTGAAAAATTCGACCCCGGCACTCGGACGTGGAGGCATTCTTCTTCCTTTCCTCGTTCAACACTGGCTTCGCTCTACCAACCCACCATCTAGTACCCACGGCAGAGTTGTCGTCAATATGTCCGACGTAGGCTCTTCGAGATCAGGGAGCTCGGCTTCCTCTTCTCGATCGGTTTCACCCGGTCCCCAGCTGCAGAAACAAGGATCAACGAATGGCGGGCAACATACTCGAAGACGATCGCGGTCATTTGATACCACCGACTCCGATTCCGATGACGACTCAGACGAGGATCCAGGCCCTCAGCCTGCTCCTCCAGCTACAGATCATGACGCCGACAGTGATGACGACTCAGACGATGTCGGACCTCCGCCACCACCCGCAGCAGATGCTCAGAGCGGCGGCCCCTCCGCCTCTTCCTCGTCCGACGGCCGTCTACCGAAGCGAGCACATGATGTTCACGACGAAGACTCGACACAGCAGCAGAAAAAGCGCAAAGGCATCGTCCTCCGACATGAGGCCACCTACCTATCGAATCTGCCATCGGCGGACCGCTACTTCAAGTCGCTCATGCATCGCGATACAGTCAACTCGGTCACCGTCACTCCACGATCCAACTTTGTCATCACCACCAGTGTCGATGGGTGGGTCAAGTTTTGGAAAAAGTCTTCGCTTGCGCCGTCATCCTCTTTAACAGCATCGAAAGCTGGGAGCGGTCCAGCCCCGGGCTCGTCGCACTTCAGCGGTTCATCCGTCGTGGAGTTCGTCAAGCAGTACAGAGCCCATCTGTCGCCGATCATTGCGTGGAGCTGCTCGGCAGACGGTGCATCCTATGCGACCCTGGATGCGGAGGCAAACATCAAGGTCTTCGATGTGGACAATTTCGACCTGATCAACATGATCAAGCTGCCGTACAAGGCGCGGACGTTGGCATGGGTGCATCGCCCCGGCAGCGCACGCACGCTGCTTGCAGTGACCGACGAGGGGTCGAGCAACATCCGCATTTACGACGGTAGGAGTGCGCCTACGCAGAGGCAGCAGGGCGATCCCAACGATGCGGAAGAGGCAGAAGCGGTCTCAACATCAACAACGGCGAGCTCGAATGCATCACATCAACCCCTCTTCACCGCCTCGAAAGTACATCGATCGCCGGTCCACATTCTCGCATTCAACGCACAGCACAACGTCGTCGTATCGTGCGATGTCACCGGCTTCGTCGAGTACTGGACGCCCGAAGAGCCTTTTCATGCGCCATCACCAACCAAGATACCCGGCATATTCGAGCTCAAGTCAACAACAGATCTCTTCGACTTCAAAAAGACCAAGACAGTCCCGACAACACTCACTTTTTCGAAGGACGGCGAGAAGTTTGCCATCTTCTCGATCGTCGATCGTCAGATCCGCGTCTTCGACTTCCGCAGCGCCAAGATCACCCGACGGTACGACGAGAGCCTGGAAGCACTTCAAGCGATCCAGTCTTTGCCCGCGCCAGATGCCGCCTCTTCAGCAGTCGACGACGCAGACACGGACAGTGGCGATACATCGCAGCCATCCGTCGACTTTAAGCTCGACCAGATGGAGTTCGGACGCAGGATAGCACTCGAGCGAGAGATCTCGGCCTCCAGCGCGTCAGGTCCGCTCTCGGGGCTTGCCAACGCCAGCTCTGCCGCGCTGTGGAACGTCACCTTTGACGAATCGGGCAACTTTATCATCTACGGCTCGCTGCACGGTGTCAAGTTCGTCAACCTCGTCACCGATCGATGCGTGCGACTGCTGGGCAAGGACGAGAGCGTTCGATTCATGAACGTGGCGCTGTTCCAGGGTGCGCCCGACAAGAAGACGACTTCGTTGGCGGCGGCTGCATCGGAGAACCCGTTGCTGGCAAAGCAGGGCTTGGTGGATCCGACGCTATTTGCGACGGCGTATGGGCGGGCGAGGTTCTACATGTTCACCCGTGTCGATCCGGATGCGATGAGTGGGTCGGGAGAAGGAGGCTCGGGCGGTACCAGCGAGAACCGCGACGTGTTCAACGAGCGCCCCACGCGCGAGGAGCAGACCATCGCCTCCGCCACCGCCATCGGCAACGGTCGCAGTCGCTCAACCGCCGCCTCATCCACGACAACCAAACACTCCGCAGCAACCCTCCACACCACCCTCGGCGACATCCATCTGACGCTCTACACCGAACTCGTACCCAAGACGTGCAAGAACTTTGTCGGCCTCGCCAAGAAGGGCTACTACGACAACGTCATCTTCCACCGCATCATCAAGAAGTTCATGCTCCAGACGGGTGACCCACTTGGTGATGGGACGGGAGGCGAGAGTCTGTGGGGCGGCAACTTCGAAGACGAATTCCATCCGAGCCTCAACCACTCCAAGCCGTTCACGCTGAGCATGGCCAACGCGGGTCCGAACACCAACGGAAGTCAGTTCTTCATCACCACCGTACCGACGCCATGGTTGGACCGTAAGCATACCGTGTTTGGCAAGGTCGAGGCGGGCATGGACGTGGTGAAGCGTATAGAGGAGGTCAAGGTGGATAAGAACGATAAGCCAAGACAGGACGTTCGCATTATCAATGTCAGCCTTCGCTGAGATGGAATCAAGAGGATGCAGAACAAGCGTTTCCAATGTCGTCGTGTGCGGATACCGTGATGTGTCGTCTATGATGTACGTGCTGGTATTTGAGAATGGATCCATGAGGGGATAGCTGCCCGGACTATACCGATGATGTGCGAGTCGGTACCAACAAGCTTCACGAGAGCGCCTTGATACCGGCATCGAAAGTGCCGAGGAAGACGGCGCCACCGAGACCGATCCACATCGTCCGTGGAACAAACCCGCTGAAGAGGGTCTTGACGCCTTCGGTGCGGCCGATATGCAATAGGGTTGGGATGATACTCGTGTTGACTCCGCGCGGCAGAGCGTCAGCCATCGCAGCAGTAGCAGACGATTCGACAGCGGGAGTTGCAGCCGCCGCTTGCTTGGTGTGCAGCATGATGCGTGTCTTGACGACGTCGAGCGGCGTGGTGAGACCGGCGGCGATCGCGCCTGCGATGCTTCCTGCAAGACCGGCCTGCCACGTTGGAAGGTTGCGCACCAGCTCCTGATCCGACTGCGTTGTGGTTGGTGAGGCTCTCGATCGAGCCATCTCGAGCTTGAGTCGTTCGTACAGCGGGAACTGGATGCAAGTGAACGGGATCTCGCGGCCGACGGTGCTGCCGAATCCTCGATAGTAGCCACGGATACCAGCCTCCTGAAACACCTTTTTGAATGCCTGGAAGGTTGTAGTGCCCTTGCCATACGTCATGGTCTGCTGACGAGATTTGATTACCTCGGTGGGTACGCGGATCAAGCAGGCGGCTGTCTCTGCGATGGACGCTGCCGCCATGTGCACGCCCGCGGGTCCAAATGTGCCGTCTCGACCAAAGACACCAGGCATCCACCGTACCAGCGCCGGCTTCATCGATTCGTACGTGGTGAAAAAGACAGAGGCGCCAGGCGCCGAACCCACGGCGGTCGAAGCGAGACCTCGATAGACTCCTGTGAATCCGCCTGCTGCCCAGAAGCCCTGCGCGGATTGCAGCCTGGTCTTGATGGTGTCGATCGGGAAGAAAAGCAGGTCGACGGTGAGACCAGAAAGCGCACCGGCTGCGAGCGCCGAGGCGAAAGGTGGACCTGTTGCTACGGCATCGACGAGACCCGGCTTCTCCTCGCTGCCTTCAAGCACGGAAGGTATTGACTGATGAGCCGGACGATCTTGAGTCGCTGATATGTATGCCACCATTGTCTCTACGGATGCTGCACTGTTCGAAGTCATCGTCGTAGAGCGCTCGACTGTGTCGGCTCGTTGGTTCGGCAAGTTGCCGCGATACGAGTGGGTTGTCGGGGCATTGTCGTAGCGCGAAAGGCGGCCGCGTATCCAGCCGAGCATCTGTAACGCTTCTTGCCAGAGGCTGTACTGCTTCCGCTCCAAGCCGATGCCGTTGAGAAACAAATCTTTGGCGGGATGATGACAGTGTCGAGGCAATAGGTGATGGGCGCCGATGACTCAAATTCGCAGGAACGAAAAAAGCGGAGTTGTCGACCAAAAGGCCGTGCGTCGGATCTTCCGATGCTCGTGTGACTTTGACACGAACAGGGGTTCACGCAACCGCTCGAATCACACGTTCATTCCGCCCATCAGCGCTGAAACAGCGAGCTCTAGTCTCTGGGGCAAAGGTCAATCTGTCGACGAACCTGACTGCTTTATTGGTTGCTATGGGTTGCAATTGATTTGTGTGTATGGTACAGCAATGAAAAGACCGGAACAACTCAGGGCTGTGCTACGCCAAAGAGGCCTGTGAGGTAGCCCTCGTAATCGTAGACAGCGTCCTCGACACCTTCGATGCGCACTTGCGGCATGGCAGACTTCAGATAGTCGATGGACCCCTGAGGCAGTAAAGCTAGACGCAGATCAAGTTCGGTGACGTAGGGCTTGTCGCCAGCCAGGCCCTGGAACGCCTCCAAAAGTTGATCGGGTGAGGTGGTATCCTCGGTGATTTCACGAAGGAAGGTCAGGAACGCATCGTACGAGACCGCTCCGAATGTCTCGCACAGTTGCAGGTGGATCTGCTCGATGTCGTCCTCGGTATAGATGATGCCCAGACTGGCAAGAGCCGCGCCGAGCTCTGGAACGGTGAGCGTGTTCGAGGCGTCCTTGTCAAAGTAGCGGAATGTCGATTCGAACTCTTCCAGCTGCGCAGGTGTGAGGTTGGTGTGCTGCCGCGAGACGATCTGGTTCTCGATGAAGGCCAGCTTCTTCGAGACACTTGCTCGCACCAGCTCCCACTCGAAGGCAAGATCGCTGAGCGTAAAGATGGTGTGATCGTTCTCTTCCACCTTGGCATTGGTACATTCCTGCTCGAGCGTGGTGATCAGCGTGAGACGCTCCTTGATGGAGTCCAGTTGCGCCAACAGATACTTGACCACCTCAAGCTGAGCTTCCAAATCCCCTTCGAGGGTGGCAATGCCGCCCGCCACCTCGCGCAGCTGTCGCTCGAATTCGTTGGCAGCCTCTGCGAACTTGATTCGCAGGTTCTCCTTGGCGTTGCGAATCTCGGCGTTGATGGAGCGACTGCGACGTGCCTCGGCAAGCGCGAGGGTGACCCACGCAGCATCGAGATCGGCCTGCCTGAGGCCTTGTTGTGGAAGCCACTCGGGAAGGTGGTACGTTTTTAGTTTTGTCTGGATGTTGCCCAAAAGAGCTGCCAGGTCGGTGCGTTCACGGACGAGCTCGCGCTTGACGCCGGTCTTGTACTCGTTGAACTGTGTCAGCTGCGCTCGAGCATCAGCGTAGGTCCCTGCAAAGGTGGCTGCGGCCCACGCATTCTGCAGACTCGACATTGTGTCGACGAGCTGAACGGATCAAGATGGGGCAGAAACAAGTCCGCAAGAGTCAGCACAGCGTTCTCCATGGTGATGCCAGATGCCATGTCTGAAGATGAAGACCTGAGGCCTGGGGTGAAGACGGCTGTCCAATACTCACTTGACGAGCTCTCCTTTCGTAGTCTTGCTGCATCACCCATGCGCCCTGCATCACGTCCGCGAAGGTGGCGACTCGCCGACTGACCACTTCTGCCTGCTCCATGGAGCTGAAGGCGTGGAAATACTGGGCGACATAGGTCATGACACTACGCTCGTCTGGTTTCGGACGATCGCAAAGATCCTCGACATCGAGCAGTTGCGGAATGCCGAGGTGCTCTTCGGCGATTTGGAAGGCAGTGCGAGTGCAGGCGTGGGGGTCGTCCTTTGGCAGTGCGTCGTAATTGAGTAGATCCGGGCGATGGCGATGGATCAAGGCGCACAACGCAAGCCCATTCTTGAAGGACGTTGTGAAGTTGGTGACCTCGACCTCTTGGTAGGGAGCCGTCTTTCGCTGGCACCAGAGGAGCAGGCCCTCTTTGGCCGTAACACCCTCCTCGCTGATATCTGCGATGGTGAAACGAAGAATGAGGGTCCAGATCATTCCGAGGATGAGCTTGAGATTGCCGTCGACAATATCTTCTGCGCCTACGTTGGTCAGCAGGACGCCCCGACTCTTGATGAACTCCAGGGCCAGGTTGACGTTTTCAGCCTTCTGTACACGCATGCGCGGATTCATGTAGTAGCGACCGAGGGTGGTATCGCCCATGATCTCCATGAGCTGCACCAGCTTGACTCCATCTGAGAGATCGGACGCCAGTGACCGCATAGGTGGGATCTGTCGCGACTCGAGCTTAGTGTTGAGCCTGAATTGGCAGGGCGAGAACGCTGGTCAGAGTGTCGATTCTTTCCGGTGCAGAGTGAATGATCAGCACCATCAGCGAGAGACTTACCATTTTGTGAACGTCTTTGCCTGCACTTCCTCCCACCCGCGATCTTGGTCGGGCAGCCCGACAAGCACCGAGGACCTCTTGTAGGCCATCTCTGCGTTGTGCGTCGTGCGCCTCTTGAGATTCGATGTGATGATGTGAACGAGGTTGAATGTGACAATTGACTTCCAAGTGTCGGTGCCACCTCGCTTGATCCGATCGATTACGCCTTCGGATCACCCGGCAGCTTGGTTTGTGACTGATCTGACGAAAGCGTTCCTTTTCGGGTGTGCGACTACTCCGATGTTGGTGACGAGACGAGTCGAGATGGTAGGCAATATCTTCGGATGCAGTTCCGTCGAGACACGGGCCCTAAAAAGCTCACCAACATCTCCACCTTTGGACGGGCAGGGACCGCCGCCGCCTTTTTGTGTTACTTTTCGGTCGCGCATCTGAGTCTGCGGTGTGCTGTTCGAAAAATTTTATGAGGTAAAAAAAATGAAATGATAAAAGTATTATATTAGGGTCCCTCTTCCCACGCCTGAAGTGGACGCGTGAGACCGAGACCAACACCTGACCGTGGCAGCATTGTGATATCGGGACCATCGAATCGGATCGGCCGACATGATCAGGGGTTCCGCCTAAGTCAAGTTAGCTTGAGCTTCCCTTGACCATTCACGCCCCTCTCAGCTCAGCGGCTTGCATTGCTGGTGGACGAGCTACGCCGACCTGCATCAATGAGGAAGCCAGATGACGACCAAAATGTCTACAGGTGCCGCTCTAAGTGTGCCGCGATCAACTAGCCGGCGAGGTCCGTGTCCAACCCTCAGCCTCCGCACAGCCGGGAGACCCGAAAGCACTTGGATAGGCTTTCACGGAGTGTGCTCTTCTGACAAGTGTGCAGTTGCCCTACGCCTCTCCTTTGCGTGTGATGCTTGCTAGGTTAAGGGGCAAGCACAAGGCTAGCAGATGCTCTCATGTCTCCTTGTCGTCTGCGAGTTGCGCACGCGGGCTCAGGCTTGCGATACGCGGTCTCCTTTGACTCGCTTCGCTGCACAAAATTTCTGTGAGGGAATTTCCGAAAACGCGTGGGAGCGAGCCCATGTGAGAAGGGCGCATGAGAGTGAGGAGGCGAGGGAGCGAGGAGTAAGGGTCCAGCGCGGATGCAACGCTGTCAAGTCTGCAGTGCATCGCTCGCTCGCTTTCCTGTCTAGGTTGCTGAGGCTGACATCGAGGCAAGAGACCACCATCATCTCAGCGGCACGACAATAGCGGTGATTCTCGGCATCGCAACCTCATCACAACGTCATGACGCCCTCTAGCTGCAGTTCATGATCCGTTCTCTGCGCGTCCCCGGATTCTCGCAACTCGACCCGATCTGCCGAGCTCCTCCTCCGGACTCTTCAAGCAAGGTCTCACCGGATCGGTCGGCGTTCGACCATAGGCTTCCCAAACATGAAAGCCATCCTAAATAGCTTCGGACGGCGCGCCAACGTGGACAGGCGAGACACCTCGGATCCGTCCTATACCTTCAAAGGTGCAGTCGCTTCTTCGAGCCAAAATGCTCCGCCTATCCGAACAACTTTCATCACCTCCACCAGTCCGGGTGCGGGCATAGGTCACGCTCCTTCACCGGCTGTGCAGCACGTCACTAGCGGCAATGGATCAGCCAAATCATCTTCGTCCCGCGGTCCTTCGTTCCCGCCGTCCAGCTATCGGAACCCGTCCAAACAGGCTTCGAGTTCCGATGGAATGGCTGGCGGCCTCATGAAAAGGTTGTCCCCCGGTAGTAGCAGCAGCAGAGACGCTTCGCCGTTACGCCAAAATGCCACCGCTTATGAGAGTCCCGCGGTCTCTGTTCGAATCTCGCGCCCGGGTTCAGCTGGCTCGAGATCTTCTTCTGGCAATCTTTCTCCGCATTCGAACACCGCCCTTGCCGCTCGTCAAACCTCAACAAGCTCCACGAACTCCAACGATGTCGCTGGCGCCGACATATCCGCCATGACATCGACAGAGCTCGCAGCACGTCTGAACGAGCTAGCAGTCGCGAACGCGGATGGTCTACTCACTGAGGACGAATACCGTTTCCTGCGTCAGGCCGTGTTCGATCGCATGATGAAGGCCGACGAGCAATCCTCGATGCCGGGTCCGGCCAGCGCTTCAGCTCCTCTTGGCTTCAACGGGCGCGAAAGCACCCCTAACTTCACCATCGCGAACGACAGCCCAAGCAGCAGCAATGCCAAGCTGTCTACGGATCTGCTCAGCGTCGACAAGGGACGTCCGAGATCTTCGCTCAGTCATGGAGATCACTCGGCATCCTCAATCCGCAGCGGTCGCAGCGGAAAGGCTTCGAGCTTCCAGAACGTGGCTCAGCTGTTCAGAGGTCAGGCTATTAGCTCCAAGGCCACTATGCAGAAGCAGTCGAGTCAAGACTCGCAGTCAAGCCACGGTACTTCCCAAGGCAGCGGTGTGCGTCGAGCCGAGTCCGTGCGGCGCGACTCAGAAGGCCGGTCTTCGCATGTATCCGCCGGCGACGGCCAGTCGCAGCGAGCCTATTCGTTCCGCACGCAGCAGTCTTCCGCCGCAAAGTCGTCTCGCAGGTCGACATTCGGACTCATCAGGACGAGCAGCCAAGCGCGGCGCGAACGAATCGAGAGCACCGCTCGCGAGATGGAAGAGACCATCTCCGCCGAGAGGACGGCGGCCTCTCTTCGCGCCGTCTCGCTCTATGATGCTGGCGGATCTATCACCGCTAATCCTGGTCAGATCGACCACGGAAGGTCGCCAACGACACTACGGACAGACGTTGCTCCATCTTCACTCTTCGGTGCAGAGTACGAAGACAAGGCACCACAGGAGATCCGAGCGGAGATCAATGTGGTCCAGGCCGAGGGTGATCGAATGCTGGGCACCTTTGTCGCCCTCGAAGAGACGCTGACGTCCAAGCACAGTACGCTGGATCCCCTCGTCCTGAGCGCAATTGTCGACAGGATGAGAGCGTCGAACCCGTTGGCCTGCGTTTCCTCTCTCGACACTTCGGATCTTTCAAGCCACGGCCGACGAAGTTCGCGCGCCTATCCCCCTTCGTCGTCTCGAACGCGACGCACAGCCACCCGCGCCTCTGGCCTGGTGTCACCAGAATCGTTATTGCAATTGGAAGATGGATCGATCTCCGCGGACACGACAGCCTTTGAAACAGAGCTCACGAGTCTCTACGCACAGAGGGCTGCCGTTGTCAAGCGATATCAAGACCGACTCGCCTTTCTGCAGAGCAAGCTGCGATCGGCGACCATCCGCGAAGGTCTCAAACAGCGCAACTGAGCCCGACAAACATATGCCAGCGCGCCTGATATTGAAGTTACACTCCTTCCTGCAGCACAGCCACAACTGCGCCCACACTCTCGTTTGTCTTAGCAGCCTGCCTCATCTGTATTTGTATCTTGCGGTCAATGGGAAAGAGATGTCATCTCGTTTGAGGGAAACAGCTGTGCAAGCTCGCAGCTCATTGCAGCTCAGCTCTTCGGTGAGGGGTATGAGGCGATGTAGCAGTGCAAAACTTCTGAACGCTTGTACAATCTGTGTAGCGCTGTTTTGAGCTGAATCGATCGCTGGGGGAACGGGATGTATTGCAAGTTTGCGAGATCGAAGAGCCGAGCGACATGGACGCTGGCGGCGGTTAGAAGCTCTGGCGGCTGGCCTTTTCGTGGACGGTCTCCTGGCTGACTTCGGAGAAATCGGTGCCCTGGATCTCTACAGCGATGCCGACGAGCGATTTTCGGAGCGCATCCTTAGACGAGGCGTAGATCATCTTGGGCTTGATCTTGGCATCGTCGGGCGACCAGGTGAAGAAGCAGATCTTGTTACGTGTGCCGGCGCCCTCCTTCTCAAACTCGTAGTCGTAGATGGCGTATCGGCACTCGGTGGGTGGCAGCTCGGCGATAAAGTCGTCGTACGAGGCAGAGGTCGAGTGGTTGAGAACGACAATCTCGGTGTTCTTGTCGTTGAGGCCGTAGATGATGTACTTGATCTTTTTGCCGAGCTTGAGCTCCTGGAACTTGTCCAGGCACTCCTGGGAGACTTTGACACCGGAGGACTAATAGGGCGACAGAGTGACGGGAGAGGTTGGAGGTGGATTCGCCGTCGTGATGCGGATAGTATGTTCGAGGTAGAGGATGCGCAAAGTCGTGTGCAGACCGATGGGGCCAATATAGTTCGATAGATCAAAGAGAGATCAGCATTTGCTTTCTGCTATCGAACGTCGCCTTTAAAACCGCTTGTACTCACCATGACGAAGGATGTGGACTGAAGAGGAACGACGACGAGAGTGGATGTAGCAAGAAGCGAAAGTGGAGATAACAAACACCCTTCTGAACCGAATCGCGAAGACGAGACGGACGTGCGCGCTGTCGAGGTTGCGTGTTGCTGCGTCGTCGATTCCGCCTGAGAGTGGAGAGAGACCAACACCGCCAGCCAGCCAGCCATCCAGAGCCAGCCGGACACAGCCTTTGCTGATTGTGTTCACATGGGCAGTCTGCAAGCATCGTGTATCACCGATTCCAAGTCCAGCAGCTTGCTCTGACTACAAATGCGTGGATCCTGCGTCCAAATGTTTTGGTTGAGTTGTATTTGGAGTGGAATGCCCTCCAACAAAAAGATTCAATTAGGGGCAGGGGCGTGAGCGTGCTAAATTAGCTGCTTTCTCACAACGATGTGAGATCGCCTCTTGAAGAATGGTTGCAAAATTCAATTTCGCTCATGTCGTCCGAGTGATCGACTTGACCCGTCAACGGGTCCGAAAATCTC
Source organism: Pseudozyma pruni (assembly GCA_023212685.1). NCBI lineage: Eukaryota > Fungi > Basidiomycota > Ustilaginomycetes > Ustilaginales > Ustilaginaceae > Pseudozyma > Pseudozyma pruni. Next base: position 19,978 of record JALBYD010000077.1, read on the forward strand.
AAAATAGCAGCGCCGTTTCTCGATTTGACGGCAAAAGAGGTTCTTCCGAGGTGTAGAAAAAGCAGACTTCGGGCAACGAAGCGTGCTCTGAGAGCAAGCGAATCAGCCAAGTGAGACTGTCGAGCTCTTATTTAAAAGAGCCCGCGCATTTCCGTCGACCTCGCTTGCATTCGCGATGCAGAGATCACGGGCTCATCGTCAATCGCCAGCAAGGCCCCTCTTCGCAGCAACCCGCCAACGACCAGATCGCTTTGCCATCAACCATTGAATTGAAGGGTGACGATCTTCTTGACGCTGCCCGTCAACCGTCGGCCGGTCGCAGAGCATGTTTCCATCAGCAAGCAGCAGACATCGGTCAAGCTCAGGTCAGATGAAACTCTCCGCTGTTCGTGGGTTTTTTGGCTCAAAAATTTAAAAAAAAAAAAAATCAGAGGGAAAGGGCTGAAGAGAGATCTGGGTGGATCGAATGGGAAAACGGCTTCGGTGTGGGAAGCGAATAGGTGGCTTGCAGCGGAAAACAATCAGTGGAATGACCTGAAAACCTGCTCAAGCTAGCTCTCCAGCACAATGGTCTCGTGTGCGTGTGCGTGTGCGTGTGTAAAAGCATGCTGATGCTGCCGGACTCCGTAGCGGCTCGTATTGTCGCTTTTTGTGTAGCGATGGACTGGCTTCATGTACGATTGGGCGTATGCCAAACTCGGACGAGCTCAGCCCTCACTACCAATGGATCGATCGCATCCTCAATGCAGTAGCCTGTTTCTCATAACAACGCCAAAGGCTACTTGCCTGCTAGGATAGCTCGAGTACAAGTCGGAAAGGTGTAGACAATGGCGTTGCTACAGACGCCCGGGTTTCATGCGACTGGCCTCTCGGTCGTGACTCTGACCCCCTTCAGCTCTGCATACAGGATTCATCCCAACCGGATCAGCCGATTTGCCTGGCGAGCCCAGCTGCACCTCGCCTAAGCGGTTGGCCGTCGACGCTACACGTGCAGCGGCGCTGCTCTGTATAGCCGGCTCCCACAGACGGGGCTCGACATGCTTCGCTCGGCGTGCCCGTGCCGCTCGCTTCGATCGACTGAGCGTGCGTGAAAGGGGCGTCGAGCTTGTCTGCATCTAAGCGAGGTGCTATCGCTACAGATGTCGGCTCCCGTCGCTGGCGACATCGGCGAAACCAAATTGGGTTTTCCCTGGTCGGTCATTTGTCAAAATCGGTCAGGTGAGCCATCAAGGCCGGCTGAGGCTCAAATCGACGTGGCACGCAAAGCCATGAGGAGTATCGATGCACTCTCAATGAGATCGTTCGCAAGCCGAGGTACGTGACGCAAGGAAGCAATCGCATGAAGAGCGGGATGCTGGCTAATTGACTCGCGATGGACCGCTTCCGACGGAGTCGATAAGTCTTTTCCCCCAAAAGATTGCGCTGCGCAATGGAGAGAAGAGGATCTTCAAGTTGGCGCTAACTACATACTGTACTAATTTGGGCTAAGGGTTCGCATTAGAAACCATATACGCTCGTCCACGAACCTGGATGCTGCCGGGAGCCGGCGAGGCCATGTGGCTTCATGCGAACTCACGAGTTGGTCTCCTTGCATGCGTGCGGTCCAGCTCATCCCCACCTCTTGGTCGTCGATCGATCGAAACGGGTCCTGTACAAAAGCGTCATCGGTTCAGCCCGGGGCATTCTGTAGCGTGACACACTTGGATCAAGCACACCATCGAACCGAGTCGGAGTTGCGCCGACATCCGATTCAAGCTCAGCGCGGGGCTGGGAAAACCATACTGTTCTTCTTCGACAAGGACGTCGTCAGCAGGTCTCGGTACGGGTGATGATCCGCACCGAATACTGTAACTCAGACAAGGGTCGACTCGCATCGATCCATTGTACCCGCGCCGCACGCTCATGTGCTGATGTAGAGTCTTGGCGGAGATCGAATCGTCGAAAGAACAGGAAAAAGGACGGGAGCATGCAGCATAAATGCGCGCGCCAGAATCTCGTGTGAATGTTGAGGTCTGCAAGCGTATAGCTCGTGTGTACCGCAGAAGATACGCTTCTACTTGTGGTTGCATGAACGGTTGTGCATGGTCTGCAAGATTGACCGACCAGCCTGCCCCCGTTCCCGAGTTGTCCGCATGACCTGCTGTTCGTTGACAGCAATGCAAACTGATCCCGTCGGAAGCAAGCGGCGCATCCGAAATAGTCACGGTGTCGATTCGCGTCGCATTGCTGGCAAGCCGGCAACGACTTGGTGGGAGACGGCAGATCGGCCCTGGATCATCTCGCGGGCTGCATGATCTGGCAGCGCCTGCATCATGCGAAAGCAGCTCAAACCGAGTCAAAATAGGTCGGACCGGCAGTCACAACAATGGAGGGCAATGTGGGAGCGGCTTGCTCAAGTGCTTCCGCAGAGCCGCAAGGTTACAGTCGCTGTAGGTACGTAACAATGTTGTTTGCGTTTTCGGGCTGGTTCTCTTTGTCCATCCGCCATGAAACCGAGTTGAGCTGGGGCCTTCTGGTCGCATATCATCTGCTCACAGACCCGGTCGCACTCCGCTCCCTTGCGGATACATGCAGCAAGCTAGGAACCGGGTCGGAGTGTCAATGTGCGGCAGCCACCCCACTAGCGTGGTTTTTGATTGTCTGGATGATCGAAACCGGATCCTTGAGACAAAAAACGAGCGCCGATGGTGATCCATCGCAAAGTGAATGTCGCTCAGCCAGTCTCATGCAGTAGACGAGAAGAATAGAAGTCGATAGACCCACCACGACAGATACCGAAGCAGAACGGCCGTGGCATTCATGGAAGCTTCTCTGCAGGAAAGAGAGGGGACCGCCGAAGCAAGGGTCTATGTGGGCTTGCTCAGCTGCCTCGGCTAGCGTTGCTTGCGGCGTCGTGTTTTGGTACACATCCAGACATGTCTCGCCGGACAGGATGCATGACGAATGCAATCGGTCGACGGCTTGACAGGCTCGTGAACGCGGGGAGCTGCGATTCAAGCAGATCTGGTCGGGAAGCTCTCGTTCAACTCGAAACCGAACTAAAACGGCGGAGTGCCAATTGGGACGAGTAAAAGAGAAAGGGAGCGAGGGCGCTGGCGAATTTGATGTTCGCTGGGCTCTGACAGCGAGCTGAGATGGCGGCGGGAATGTCACAGCCTCCTCATCTCGTGCTTAAAGAAAAAAACTTGAATGAATCTGTGATGCATCTCGAATTCTATAGCCGGGTTTTGGCAGTCTCGCAGACTCGACGTACAGTTGCCGCGGCGAACGGGGAAACCACTCCGATGTCGCCATTCTTTTCTCATCCGCTCCTGCACTGGGTCCAATGTCGCTGAGCTGAACACGTTCGCTGATGTGGATGGTACGAGAGAGATGATAGATGTAGCTGTCGGACAGAAGAAGCCTACATCCGGCTCTCCTTCGCTGTTCCAATCCTTTCCAACTGCGCTAATATGGAAGCTAGGGTTCGTGAGAGCAGAGCAACGGATGCAGCGTGGACGCAAAACATCACAAGTGCCGCCTGATTGTGCAAGCAAGCTCGACCACTCAACGAAGGATATGACAGGCAAAACCGAATGTAAAACTCTGTCTCTGCTACGAGCGTCGGTCGTGTGCTTGTCAAGGAGGTCAATCAGTCGGTTCTGGTCACGAACAGGAGATCACCGTGGAAGCTGCAACAGATGGGCAGATCGCTGACGGAACGGCCAAGACCAGCTGCACAGCTGCCAAGGTGATCTCGCTGCCTTGCACGTTCTTGGCCCGTAAGCGAGGCGATCCACTTCGATGCGCTCTTCGATTCGATTCCCTGACAGCACGCTGGAAGAACCGCGTGAGAACAGGGCATGACAGCAAGGCCGAGGAAGAGCATGAAACACTCGCAAAAGCACAGCAGCAGGATCCAGGGACGATGTACAGGAGCAGGAGCGGGAATCTCGGGTGAACGTGTGACGCGAGTCCTGATCAACAATGGTTCAGCGGTTCAGGAAGAAAAGAAGGGGTGGCGTGCGAACAGCAAGCGAAGTGCGAGCCAAACGACATTGCCGGGGCACCAAGCACCAACCTCGTCCGAATATAGAACTCGGTAGTGGTTTGGGGAATTGGTCGTGCTCCTCTTTCACTCAAGCTCAAAGGACTCGACGCAAGGCGTCAGATCAAGGGATCACACCCATCTCTCGAACCGAGATTGTTAAACAGCACGCTCTCATGCTGGCCACACCCGGATCTGATCCCGTCGGAGGCGTGAATCGAGCTCTGCCCGAGAAATGCCGAAGACTCTTTCATAAGTCGTCGCTGTCTTTCCTCCCTTGCGACTGGGCTTTCATTCAATCAATCTCGGTTCTGCTTCTGTGAGAAGCAAACAGCACTTTGCTCAGCTCCGCCAACCTTGGACTTTCGCCTTACCTTTACCCGCTCTTCCGTCCGGATCACGACTTCTGGTCCCGTGCATCTCTTCACTACACGCCGCTTTTGTGTTGTACGGTCTGGCAGGGCGTCTAGCTGCATCAAGCCTTTCACCAATGCAGGGATCGACCCAACGTGTGATCACGCTGTTCCCAGCTGCATTCTTAGGGCAAGCCTACAGGGAAGAGAGGCGTCCTAAAAGGGGACAAACAAAGGGCAAAGGTTGCTTGTACATGAATCCCCCGCTGCAGATGCGCTTCAAGATCCGCAACTCGGCACCCAGATTGGCTGCAGGCAACCTAACTTTGCATCGCAGGCGTCACGCTCACACGCTCACACGCAGCACGGCCATCTGATCTGCAATTTTTGCTACATTTCCGACCGAGGACACATCTGAACAAAAATGCAAAGCCGCTCGACTTGCTATGCGAGCTTGGCTTTCCTTTTCTTTTTTTGCATTATTTTCTTTTCTTTTGTTTTTTTTTTTTTTTGGCGAACCGTCTCAACCATACATTCGGGTCCCCCCGCCGCTGCCGTGGATCATTGTCCTGATTTGACTGACGGCCAACATGCAATGGGACCACGCCGCTCCTGCCTGCACGCTTCCACTGCATCGCTCTGCGAGATGATTCATGCATCGACCAAATGCCCTTTCGGCTTTTGCGACGCTGCTTCTCTGCCTGTCTCTGCTTCCGTTTCTTTTTTTCCCATAAATTCTTCCTTTCATCAAGTGAGCTTGCTCTTTCTCTTTGGGCGTGCCGCCTTCGGCCATTTCGTTGGTGGATTCTGCTGTTTCTCTTGACTTGTGTCTCGCTTGGACTTGCATGCATGGATAGCATGGTCTGTCGGTGTGTTCCTGCTTGTCCGCTTTTGCCTCTTTTCACTCTTTTGCATGCTTGACAAGCACGGGTGGCGCTGCTCGCTTCTGTTTTTGGCATCAGTTTGGGAACCCAAGCTTTTGTCCGCTCGGCATGAAAAGCGCTGACTGTGAGAGGATTGTCTGTCTGACCAGTGCTAGTCGAGTTGAACCAGAACGACAGAACGACAGAACGACAGAACGGAGGCATAGGATCTTGGCTGGCTCTCTAATTGCTTCCGCCGCTTGATCGCCCGCTCCATCGCTTGGCTTCTTTCTGCCTTGAGAGCATAGACTGCCACTGCCAAACGCCCCTCTTCTTCTTCGCAGGCTGACAGTCCAGAGCACGCTTCTGTCGCCGTACGCTACGCTCCCTCTTATTGTCGTCGAGGAGCGTGTATCTTTTCGGGTCTCTCTTTTGCCCCTTCGCTAGCCTACATCTATCGACATCTCCATCATCATCATCCTCGACCTTGTCCTCACCTTTGACGTCGTCTCCCTATCGTTCACCATCTCCGACGAAAGGTCCCTCATTGCGGTCCTCCAACGTTCGCAGCGAGTCTTCACCTCTGATCCTCGTCAAAGATCTCATCGTTGTCACAACCTGATCGACCCCACCTGGAAGCCCCGCTTCTTCACCAAGTGCACGGAGCGCATACAGGCACCGACGCGACAGTCACCTTCCTCGATCAGTCAAGCCGCATCTCAGCTTTCGGCTTCATCCGATCATCACCAACCCACCGTGGGATTGCGACTCAGCACGACTGCAATCACAACCATGTTCCCTTCTCGAGCTTCGGAAGGCGACCGCAAGACGCTTCCGCCCATTTCGTCCCTTTCTTCCCACGACCCCGAGTTCAGCAAGGTTGAGCCGCATCCCCGCTCTACAACTCCAGGCGGTCGTGCCTCGTTGCGGACAGACGAGCCTGGCCGCGAACGAAGGCCACCGTCTGGGGGGATGGATCACCGTCGAACACCGCCCGCAGGGCCCCTGTCGCGTCTGCCCCCACCACGCGAGATGGAATCCACTCGAGCCGCTCCTTTCCCTCGACCCGGCGACGAACCCTATGGCCCACCTATGAGCTCCAAATTTGCACACACCGGTCCACCGCCCTTCCACCGCGATCACGACCGCGGCTCTCCCACATCAGAAGAGGGCGGTTGGCGATCCTACGACCGACCCGATTCCCGCTTTGCCGCCGCCAAAGACCCATACAGTCCACGCATGCCTCCCGCACCCTACGGAGCACGAGACGACGCGAGGCTGCCGCCGTGGCAGCACCCTTCGGACGACCCTCACAGGCCTCGAATGGCCGGGCCTCCTGGAGCGATGCGCGACGAAGGTCCTTGGAGGCGCGACGAAGGTCCTTGGAGGTCGGGTCCTCAGGCTCATCCCGACGCCTTTGCGCGTGAGCGTGCGATGGAAGAGGAGAGGTGGCGTGACGAGCGAGGTGGCCGACCTGCCTACCCTTACGAGACGGGCCCCGGCTACGCACCCATGCCGCCCTACCCTCAGGACGCCCGCAGCGGTGGTCGTCCGCTGGACGCTGATCTATCGGAGGAAGGTCGTCGCGTTCGTCCTCGCGCCACATCGAGTCTGATGGACGATGAGCAAAACGCACAGAGGTACGCCGCAGCAGGTGCTCGCCCGTACGGACCTGGACCGTACAGCCCTCCCGAACCTCGCCGTCACAGTGCTGCGCCCGGCCAAGGACCGATGAGGCCCGGCATGATGGCTGGCATGGAACCTCCCCGCCCCAACTCGACGCACGGCGTCATGTCCACCCCCGCTGCTGCGGGCTCTTCGGTGGCACCTCAGCAGCCGGCGCCGCCGACCACGGTGAACGCCAATCGCAGGGTTGCGCATCTGCTTTCCGAACAGAAGCGTCGCGAGTCGATCAACACTGGCTTCGAGGATCTGCGTCAGGCCATCCCGGCTTGCCGAGACGGGCAGGACAGCAAGGCGACCATCCTCAAGCGCGCGCTCGAGTACATCCGCGAGCTCGAGGGCGTAGTGGATCGACAGCACCGCATGCCCATGGAGAGCCATCCTCTCGGCGGCTACAGCAACCACCGCAGTCCTCCTGATGACAAGGACGACCTTCGTCGCTTCGGTCGCCCCGGCGGTGACGAGGAGCGCCGTGGCGCCGACAGTGGGAGACAGATGGCTGGTGGCAGTGGCAGCAGCAACAGCAGCGAGGCTGGCCACGGTCCTCGCGTTGGTGGACTGCCTTCGAATGCCTTCAGCAACGGCCCTGCTCAGGGATACCCTCACGCCTCTGCGCCTCCTCAGCACATGAGGGAATATCGGCCGTACGGCTCGCCCCACATGTCAGCGCCGACCGAGCCGAGCCGAGCGCCCGTCAACGGACCTGGCGAGGCTCGTGCTCCCGCTGTTAAGCGCTGGGCGGAAGACTCGGACGAGGACGAACGCTCGCCTTCGCGCCGCCGCGTCTCGGATGGCGACAAGGACGACGTGCAGCGATCGCCTGCCGGTCCTAACTACCTCGTTGCTCCTCCTCCCCCTGCGCACGCTCGGTCTCCGCTCATCCCCTCGGCGACCATGGACAAGTCGCGCGACTGGCATCCTCGCATGGACAACAGGTCGCTGGTCGATTCGGCGGTCCGTGTGTAGGGTGCCGATGCAACTATCTGTCTCATCTCGACTCGGGTTATACACCCTTCTTGGACATTCAGCTACTCGTACAGTGCCTTCCCTTTCCACCATCCGATTCTTCCTAGTTACCGTTCCTCTATCTTGTTCTTTTAATCCTTGTAGTCTAATCCCGCTGACCTCGTTCAGCTCGTTCTCTAGATCCGCTTCACGGGGCTTTTAATGCTGTCACCATCAGAATGATATTGGTTACTGTCAATTGGTCTTTGTCAACGTCTGCGACGCTGTGCTGTGCTCAAGGTAAAAGATGGTATGCACTTCAGGCTCGGTCGTAAAGGTGAGCTTTTTCGTGACATCTTTTTTTGGCACTTGAGTTTTTCGGTAAAGGAAATCAGGGTGGAGCTGAGCAACTGCGCAGTGCCCAAAGCGCAGTCCCCAGCCACTGTACACCGGTAGACCCTGCATTTCTGAGATGCATACGGTCACTTTGCATCTTTGCTCTTGCCATCGACCATCCCTGGTCTTGGATCGCCTCGGGCTCAACGTCCAGCGCTGCTTCTAACCACAAGCGGCCCTTTCACTCCACGGATAGCACCTGCGCTTTCGCATCCACATCAAGCCAGCGGTCGAGGTAGCCACGATGGTCCGCTCAACCCTACTTTCGCAGCTCGGCCTGCTGCTCGCCATCCTCCACGCAGCCACCAGCACGTCCGTCGACGGTCATCAAGCCCAACATGTCTTCTCGAGCGACCCAGTCTCGAGCAATTCAGTCTCGAGCGCCCCCGATGCCGACCCTCAACCCTTCTTCCCACCCCTCGCAGCCCCCCCTCCCCGCCCCACCTCCGGTCGAACGCGCCGAATCGCCATCATCGGCGCAGGCCCCACCGGCACCTCCTCGGCCTACTTCCTGCACCAAGCCCAACTCCACCTCTCTTCCCTCAGCTCGTCCGATACCCTCTCTCTCACCCTCTACGAACGCGATCGGATCGGCGGCCGAACCGCCATCACCTACCCCTATTCCGACGCCTCCCAAGACCCCGTCGAGCTGGGCGCAAGCATCTTTGCCGATGTGAACCTCAACCTGCGCCGAGCGGTGCGGGATTTCAAGCTGGAAACGGGCGCGGCGAACGGTATGGGTGGGCAGATGGGGATATGGGACGGTCAACAGTTCCTGTTTGAGGGTGACCAGGGGAGCTGGTGGACGAGTGCCAAGTTTTTCCTGCGGTATGGGTACAGTGCGATTACGACGCAGAGCATCGTCACTAAGCAGCTGGCGTACTTTTCGGCGCTCTACCGGCCTGCGTTCCTCCACGCGCGCGAGAGGAGAGGCGACGAGGAGAGCAAGGGCAGCATCTCGGGGTATCCTTGGAAGAAAGTAGAAGACCTAGCAGAGGCGGTCAACGCATCAGCGCTGGCGGCGACGACAGGGATGCAATTCTTCAAAGACCGGCGCGTCTCCGAGCTGTTCATCGAGGAAATGGTCGAAGCAGCCACCCGGGTCAACTACGCCCAAGACACCGACCGCATCCACGGTTTTGGCGCGCTGGTCAGCCTAGCCGCCTCGGGTGCGGACGGGGTGAAGACGGGCAACTACCGCATCTTTGAAGAGTTTGCCCGGCGCAGCGGCGCACGCATCCTCACCGGCGCCGAAGGCCACGTGACCGGTCTGGTCAAGTTCGACAGCGTCAGCCGTCCAGGCAAGGAGAGGGAGACGCAGTGGTATGTAGGCACCAAGAGCGGCGAGGGCGAGGTGTACGATGCGGTGATCATCGCGACGCCGTGGCACAATGCGGATATCACGCTGCTCAACACGCCACAGCGGGTGAGGGGGAAGCCGTTTGTGCATCTGCATGTGACGCTGTTGACGACGAGTAGGGCGAGTCCGAGGCCGGAGTACTTTGGATTGGGAGCGCAGGATGCGGTGCCGCGGACGATTCTTACGAGCAGCGAGAGCGTGAGGCGGGCGAGCAGTGACAAGAAGCAGCCTGAACCGCCAGCGTCCGGGGAGGCGATGGGGAGCAAAGTGAAGAACCCCAAGCTGGAGTTCTTTTCGTTGAACTACCTGCGTTCCGTCACCCCTCCCTCATCCTCCTCCTCCTCGTCATCGGAGAAAGAGTGGGTGGTAAAAATCTTCTCCCCCGCCCCGCTCCCCTCTTCCCTCCTCGACGACCTCTTCGGCGAATCGACCATCTCCTGGATCCACCGCCACTCCTGGGACTCTTACCCGTACCTAACCCCCACCACGCGCTTCCCGCACATCCACGTCGATGAAGGTCTCTACTACCCCAACGCCATGGAGAGCCTCGTGAGCACCATGGAGACCTCGACGGTTGCAGCGAAGAACGCGGTGGGATTGCTGCTGAGCGACTGGTATGGGGACGAGTTTGTCAATGGCAAAGACTGCAAGTGGGGGGTCGAGGATTGGACCAGGGATCCGATGGAGAATGTCAATTGGGCCGGGTGGGGTTGCAACTCGGGTTGACACAGCCGCGCCTTTCTCTCGTTACATGTTGAGAATCACAGATATCTTTGCCAATCTTCATCGGCGTGTGTGCGGATCTCAGTGCAAGCATACGTTGCTCATCTCACCCGAGCCGATTCCAAACACAGTCAAGAGCGGCAAACAGTGATGCTGAACGGAAAATGCGTTGCGAAAGAAGCAGGGGTCTTTAGAATGCGTCTGATGAGAGATTTCGGGCATGATGCTAAGGTATAGGCGAGTTGACATGAGATGGGTATAGATTTCGAAGCGAAACACCATTCGAGGAAGGCTGGGCAGGACGACTCTGTGAGTTGAAAACATCTCGCGAAAGCCCTTGGAGAACGACTCCGAAAGCTGAACTACCGTCACCCCTGAGCAGCCTGCACGACGACGGCGCACGACCGCAGGGACTGCAGCAGCAGACCCTCAGTCACAGCCCCTAGGCAGCTGCCAATCGTACGCGTTTCTTCCCTGATCTCTTCTAGGGAAAGCTGTTCGGCATGCATCCGTTCGACCTCCTGGCGGAACTCTTTCGGTCGCTGGTTCCACTTGCCTCGGCCGACGAAGACCATGTCGTGCTGCTCGTCTAGGAGTGGCAGAAGGACGCGGCTCATGGCGGTGATGGGGTTGAGGGGGGTCTCGGCAGTCGAAGGGAGGGTGAGGATGACGATGCCTCCTTCGGTACGTGTTGTCGAGGCCCGGTTGTCTCCGTCGGGCTTTTCCTGTCGCTCTTCCTCCGTCGCGGTTGAGGGATCAGTCGTATGACTAGCAGCAGCAGCCGCGACAACTTCCTCCGGAATCGACTTGACCGTCGACGTCGCATTCGATGCGTCCTGCTGATGGAAGAGGAAGCGAGCGTCTACGCGCGCAGCTTCCTTCTGATGAATCGTCTGCAGATTAATCGAGTCGATATGCTCCTCTTCGCTCATCAAGTGCTCCGGCAATGCCGTCGGAGGCAGCATGTTGGCCTCCACCACCGCAGCGTTCATCTGGCTGGCCTCGGTGTCACGGGCACTGGTGAATGTGATGACCAAACCTTGAACACTGCCGGGCGAGTTGAGAACGACTTTGCGTAAGAGCTCGACCGCAGCACGATCATCGGCGCCTCCGAAAAAGGGGACGACGATCCTTCGCATGCCAAGCGGCCTCTGCAGACCGGCATTGCGCTCGAGCTGGGATCGCAGGCCCGCTTTGGCGCGATGGTCGTGGGTACCAGCGAGCGGCGTGGCCGACAGATGCGGCACGATCGGATCCAGCAACACGCCGGTTGCGCATTGCCGACGGAGGTCTCGAAAGAGGCGGAAGGGAAGCGACTGCGCGTCCGAGTTGGCCTGCCAGAAGCTGACGGCAGCATCTTCCTCGTTGAGCGGCTTGGAGAAGGAGAGTCCACTGGCAGCTGCGGCCATCCCGAGCCACGAAAGACCGCGGCCGTAGGAGTTGTGTGCCTCCCAGGTGACCAGTGCCAGGCCTCGTCCGAGCTCGGAAAGCGTCGAGTCCGAAGTGCCGAGTCGGTGTTGCGCTTTTGTGTTCTGCTGTCCGATCATCTTGATCATCTCGTCTCGAGGCACCACAAATGTATCAGGTGGAACCGCAAAGGGGACATCATGATGTGCGCCGGGTGTTGTGACCGTTGCGGTGAGGTGGCCGAGCTTCCTCTCTCTTGCCAACACCGCCGATGTCGGCACTCTGCAGAGCTGCTGCACCTTCTTGAGACTTTCCATCATCTCGTCACGATGGCGCTCCTCCGAGATGTTGATGAGCTGCATGATCGAGGATGTCGTGTATTCGATTGGGAGCAACCGAAGCAAGTCAACCGCGATCTGTCCTGGATCGTTCTCGTTACTGTCCGCGCCCGTGCCTTGTTGTTCAGATGCCGGGCGATGTTGGCCTAGAAGATTCAGCAGGAACATGAGCGTCTTTGTCGCAGGGCTTGGCGAAGCGATCGCGATCGTGATGGGCAAATCGACAGAGTCAACATCGCCGTCTGAGCTCGAGCCGTGGGATCCGTCTTCTTTGTCGCCTGAATGCTTCTCATCCAGGGCGGCGCCCTCGCTTGATGCACCGTCTTCGGCGAGGCTGGCAAAGTAGACGTATCTCGACAAGGGCCGCACCGACATGGTCGTGCACAGGAAGCAGATGACCAGCATCGCGAATACCTTTGGACTGACCACCTCGAGCTGCAGCGCGACGTTGAGGATGATAATCTCGATGATACCTTTGCTTTGCATCAGACTGGCCACGCACATCGACTCGCGCCAAGTCAGTCCGGCGATTTTGGCAGAGGCGGCAGTAGCGCCGAACTTGCTGACAAAGATGCCGACGATCAGCAGACAGATCAGACCCCATGAGGTCCCATCATTGAGAAGCTTGAAGTTGGTGCTGAGACCACTGGTGACGAAATACAGCGGCAGCAGGACGAGCATGACCAACGTCTCGATGCTCTCGGTCACTTTGACTGCGAAGTTGCCATGAGGACAGCATACACCAAAGCTGAAGGCACCAACGATCGGATGAACGCCCATAGCATCCGTATAGAAGGCGCTGACGAGTGCGCCGCATAAGGTAATGACCAGGAGATGCTCGGGGACGCGGTCGTCTGCTCCTGTTGTCATGTCGAAGCCGCTGCGCACAATGAGGCGGTTCATGACAGGGCGAAACACGAACCAAAGCATAGCGATGTACCCGGCAGCAGCCAGCAACTGGTATAGAGCGTCGATCTGCTTGCCACCTGTACCCAGAGCCGATCCGAGTGCGAGCAAGACGTAGCCGATGAGATCGTTGCAGACGCCCGAAGCGATGGTGATGCAGCCGAGCCGAGTGCTGAGAATGTTCATCTCGGCCATGATGCGAGAGAGCACCGACAGCGAGGTGACGGCCATCACCGTGCCTACAAAGAGGAAGAAGGTGGTGAACTTGACCGATTGGTCCGTTTCGACCATCCAGATGAGTCTTGAGATGCCAACTGCGATACCGAAGGGGATGGCCATACCGGGCAGCGTGATCAGGAGCACCTTCTGCCAGTACTTGGCCATAAGATCCGTGTCAGTCTCCAAGCCGATGAGGAAGAGGAAAAAGGACAGGCCGATGTTTGCCATGAGCTTGAGCAGACCCAGGGCTTGGGTCGGTACGATGGTCTCCGTGAAGCCAGGAATGTTGCCAAGGGCCGTGGGTCCAAGGAGGATGCCGGCAAGTAGCTCGCCCACCACGGCTGGCTGACCGATGAGCCTGAAGAGCTTCCCGAGCAGCTGACATAGAACAATGATGATGACGACTTGCGTGAGAAAGAGGCCGAAGCCGTTGGTGGTGAGCACATAGTTGTTCGGGTCGAACTTGAGCGGATCGCTGTGGCTGAGGAAGCCGTAGTTGAAGGGCATGTTGCCTGCCAAACTTGCTGCTCGGCCTCGCTCGCGAGTCCGAAGGAGGTGGAGTCTAGCACTGTTGAATCGATGGGATCTTTGCGGTAGAAGCGTTCCTTATGCCCACATGGTTGCAGCAGGTACGCCAGGCGGGACCTATGGCTCTATGTAAAAACGACAGCGATGGTCATGGTTCGATCTCGCGCAACGAGAGCGGGCTGAGCCCTTGGGCGAGTCTTGAGGCACGATGGTCGAGGTGATGTCGAGAGGGAAAGCGGCCAAGGGCTTGTCAGGGTCCGGTGCAAAAGGGGGTTTTGGGCGGCGCATCGAGTGTCACTTTTTCAGAAGCCAGGACGCGTGATGTGACAGCCCGCATGATCATCAGGGGTCCACCCTACATGAGCGCGTGCCGCCAGCGGTTAACCTTAGCTCACAAAGGCCGCTTCTGCCTGCGCTAGGTTCATCCGCTCGTTGTCAAGCCGGCACTTCTCCTTGCTCTCTGCGGTCTCGCCTTTCACTATCTTTGCAATCTCCTGCAAATCGCGGTGAGGATTATCAATCGAAAGAGCAGCCACACGCTGCTGGGTCTGCAAAGATTGGTTCTCGTGCATATGGCAAAGCTGGTATCGTATGTCTACAACGTCAGGTAACCCGCGCAGAGGGATAAAACATTGGTTTTTGGAAGTCGAGAAAGGAAGAGAATGCTCGCGGGGGCCGGACGAAGTTGGTTGGGCTTGTGAACTTTGTCGATGTCGTTGTTGAGAGGAAAGGAGCGTATGTGCCGATATGAGCTCTGTCGAGCAGT
>JALBYD010000078.1:0-31204 GCA_023212685.1 Pseudozyma pruni
TACTCTACAACTCTCATTAGTACAGATTTCAACAAATTTTGAGATGGACTTGGGGAGACCCTTGTAACCCTAACCCTTGGTGACGGTAGGTTGATGAGCCTGACCCTAGGTTGCTGTCTGCCCAACCAAGGTTGACCCCAACTTGACCCTAGCTTGGACAAAGGTGAACCTGCAGTGGCCCCAAGGTTGACCCTTGGTAAACATAGGGTCATGAACCTGAACCTTGGTAGACTTTTGCCTTGGCTAGGTTGGATGTACTTGATTCCAGGTTATGCTGTACTTCACCAAGGTTGACCGCACTGGACCCCAACTTGAACCTAGGTACAAAGGTACCTTTGAGTTGGGGTCAAAGGTGGGGACGGATCAACTTTGAGCCTCTGTACTGCAGCCGCCAGACATGGGGGAGTGCTTAGACCTTGCATACACCATCCCATAGCACGTCTCTACATATCTCATTAGTGCCTCAGCACCATTGGAGGTGATCAAAAACTTTTTTTTCTTCCCCGGGTGATCACCCAGTCCATACTTTGAGGCCAGATATCTCGGCCCCTGCGAAACGGGGTTTCACCAGACTTTGCACACAGCACCCTTTGGGGTATGCCTACATATCTCATTAGTACAGATTTGCTGAAATTCTGAGGTAGGCTGCAGGTACCTGTGTAACCCTAACCCTATACCCTATACCCTAACCCTTTGACTCCAATTTTTTGCCTGATTTTAGCGTCAATTTTTGCATGTGTGCTAACCCTAATAGTTCATCGCGGTCCGTGACTGAGCGGTTCTGACGCTGCTTTCCACTTTCTGCACTGGTCCTGTGACTTCTGAGCAGTTTGTATTCGACCGTCTTATCTTCAAATGTATCAAGTTTGTGGTTTCTCGAGCTTTGTGTTGGACCGTCTTGCTAACAAATACAATGATACATGCTTTGATGAGCCTCACGTTCTTCAATCGGAAACGACGATGACCAGATGATGCCCTGGACGTTTCGGTTTGATGCAGCCTCCATATGGCCTGCGACTTATGAAGATCGCGAAAGCGATGCAGATGCATAAAGTCCCGCAGTCAAGCGACGTTGATTGACGAACGACGAATGGTGGTTTCGACGAGTCCAATTGCGAACTGGGAACGCTGATCCAGAAATACAGTCGGCTTCGAGAGCATGGTTGAACGATGGAATGAAGCAAACGCTGAATGCCTAGACTGAGTGAGCACGGCGCGCGATGCAAGTTTGGGGTGGAGATCTCTAATCTTGGAGTGGAGACGGTGGTCCGAGTGGTAAAAGTGGCGAAAGCGTCTGCGCACGCTGGATCTGGGCCTGCGTCGTATGGAGCTTCGTCTGCGCATCGTTGAGCTCGTTGCGCATCTCGATCTTTTGATGCGTGCCAATGTTGCGCTCGGCGTCCATCCTGTCGAGCAGCTTCGAGTAGGCTTGGTTGGCCTGGCGAAGTTGGGTTTCGAGCTCGGTCACCCGCTCAGCGCGATGTCGGATCGATGCGGTCTGCGAGAGCTGTCGCTCGAGCTCGCGTACTCGAGAGACGAGCTGTGGGACGTCCATGCCCAAGGTGATGGTTCGCTTCAGCGTGCCGTTTGGTGTGGTTGATGCGGCGTGCGAGGAATCCGGACGAGTGCGGTGCAGCGAGACGGACGACTGCGACGTGTCTGCGAGACTAGCAGCCGAGCTCGGCAGACCCAGATGCGTGGAACTGGGACTGCTGACAGAGTGCAACGACGTCGAGTCCGTCAATTCTGCAATGTTGAACCTTTCCGGAAGCGCAATGTTGCAAACGCCCTTGTCTGCACCGGAATTCTGCGAATCTGGACCTGGCTTGGTTTGTGACCGGGCGTCAAGGGAGGGCGGCGCATAGGGAGGGATGTAGCGAATGGACGGCGAAGACTGGACACTGATGTTGGATCGAGTCGGAGAGGGCATGAATTCCATGCGAGCAGGTGATCGCAAGGGGGCGAGCGAGGCTGCACCGGGGCTGAGCTTGTCGGTCATTGCAGATCGCAGCGACTTGTTCGAGCCCCGCGCGAGACTCTTCGGCAGACTGAGCAAGCTGGCCTCACCTGCCCTCGCTGGTGACGTCGACAAGCCGAGCATGGACTCGGATCCCAGCAGGAGCCCAGATGGCGATGACGGCACGCGCTGGGCATTCTGGACATCCTCGAGCTGCTGACGAACCTCCTCCAACTCGGACTTGAGGCGCTTTTCGCGCTCGGTTTGCTCTTTGACCTTGGCCGTCAGAGACGTGACTCTGGTCACGAGTGCTTGTTGAGACGAGACAGCTTCAGCCTGTACGCGCGCAATATCTTGCTGCTGCTTGTCCAGCTCGGGCCCGTTACGATTCTCCTTGTCTGCTTCTGCATCCAGAGCCAGATCGATGACAGCACGGCTGATCGCCAGCGTGCTTCTTAGCCGCTCAGCGATCGCATCGAGCTCTGCTTGCAAGTCGGCAGTCCCGAGCGGTAGACGTGTCGAAGTGGGCGATCTTGCGGAGACGGAGCCTGTGGGCGATGTGACGCTCGCCTGGAAGGCGTCTCGCAGAGCATGCAATCCCGTAGAGCCCTTGGCTGCTGCCGGGAGATTTGGCAGCATGGCGCGCAGGCCCTCGGCGGATCGAATGCATGCTTGCAGCACGGCTGGAGAGTCGTCAGCACGCGGTTCGGAAGACACTTTCCTTCCACCGCCGAACCTGTCGATCAAGTTCCCCACGCCTTTGTTCTGCAGTGGGAAGGCAGCATTGCGCGGTGACGAGACTTTGCTGGATCGCAGTGGCAAAGTATCGACAGAGACGGCAGGAGAGGCTGTATCCGAGGCGCTGTGCAGCTCCTTTTCAAGCCCTCGGTTGCGAGCTTCCAGCTGAACGAGTTTGTCTTCCAGCTCTTGGACGCGCTCTCTCCCTTGGCGCTCGAGCTCTGCCTTGCTCTCGATGAGGTTGTTTAGTTCTGCTTTGAGCTGTGACTCTCGCCCTTCGTCCCGATCCTTGGCAAGCTTGTTCTGCTCGGACAGTGCCGTCACCTCGGCTTCGAGCTCCTTTAGCCTCGTTCGATCTTGTGCTGAAGCGGCCTCCGCCTGTTTGCTCTGCTCTGTCTTGAGCAAGGCCTCGAGGCGCTGCACTTCCGCCCTCAGTGTCTGCACTTCTTGAACACTGGCCTCCAGTTGAGCCAGATGCGAGCCAGACTCGAGTCCATCGGACGGCGCAGTGCTGTCGCGCGGTGTAGCAGGCATCTGGGCGTTGGCGCGGGCTAGTTCGAGCTCCAGGTCACCGATGTGCGTCTCGAGGCTCGAGAGCAGATCAGCGATGTCCTGACCGGCCGTCTTCTGCTTCTTGGCGACACCCGAAGCGCCTGCTTTGATGCGCTCGAGCAGGTCGTCCATCTCCTCGCGACCTTCAAGCTTGCCAAGCATCCTTGCGCATCGCTTGTCTTGTTCTTGCAGGCGCTTTTCTGCACTCTCGAGGCGGCGCTCGAAGGCATGAAAGAGCCCGTCGCGCTCACCCATGATACGACGCTCTGCACCTACGGCGAGCTCGAGCTCTCGCAGCTTGCTCTCAGCTTGGTCAGCCCGAGACTGCGTGGCGGCGATCTGCTTGCGAGATGCGTCGAGCTGCTCTTCAACCTGCGCACGGCTCTGTTGCTCTGCGGTGTGATTGTCCCGCAGCTTGTCGAGCTGTCTCTCCAATACAGCAGTTGCTGCAGCCCTCTCCGAGACCAGTGTATCCTTCTCGGCGATGGACGTGTTCTTGACTTGCTGCAGCTGCCTTTCAAGCTCAGTGATGGCTCCTCCGCGATTCGTTGCAAGGATGCTGGCCTCGTCCTGCGCTGCTTTGGCCGCTTGAACCTCTTTCTGAAGCGAGGCAAGATCTTGCGAGCCTTGCCCAAGCTGCCGACTGGATTCGCCGATCGTGTCATCCAGTTTGCGCTTGTGCTCGTCCGCTGTCCTCTCTGCAGCTGCTGCTCGGAGCTGAAGGGCCGCGACCTCTTTCTGAGACGCTTCGAGCCGAGCCTGGACGTCGTTGAGCGTTCGCTGGCCGGCCATGACTTCTGCTTTGGCGTTGACCAGGGCGTCCTCCTTCTCGAGATCACGGCTTCGACTTTGCTCGAACTGCCTGTTCATCCTCTGTTCGACATCGGTAACGGCGGCGGCCACAGCTTGAGCTTGGGCCTGGTGCGCGCTCTCGGCCTGACGCTCGAGCTGCTCCCTGAGTGTGCGCAGCTCCTCGACGGCACGACCGCGTTCCCGGAACTGTTCCTCGAGCTGCTGAGTGAGACGGTCAGAGACCTTGTCCTTGCGTCGCGCCGCATCTCTGACCGAGTCCAACTCCGTCTCCAACTTGCGGACAGTTTCGCGCTTCTTCTCGAGCTCCTCTCCGAGTCGACGCAGCTTTTCAGGAGCAGTAGCGTCAAGAAAGCTGAAACCGCTGATGGCGCTGAGGTCGGACTCGAGCCGGTTATGACGGAGCACATCATCAGGGCCTCTGGGAATGTAGGGCTCATCACTCGAGGGCTGGTAGCGGTGTCCGCCATCTCGATACCGAGCGATGCCAACGGCAGAAGCTGATGCAGAAGGGGCGAGGGATTCGAAAGAGGTGGAAGCGGTGAGGAAAGGCAACTTTTCCTCGATGACGTGACGATCGGACTCGAGATGCTGGACACGTTCCGAAAGGGTGGCGGCCTGGTGTTCGAGGAGCTTTCGCCGCAACGTGTTGGCGCGCTCATTGAGCTTCAAGAGCTCGTTGGCCACCTTGTCGACTTTGGCGGTGGCGCGAACGACGTCTTCGTCTGCCTTTGCCTCGCTTGCGGAGATGCTGAAGGCACGGTTGCGCGCGGCCAAGGATGAGGATGCAGATGGAGGGATGGCAGCCGAATGTGCATTCCCGAATTCTGGCGAGGTGGGCGAGACAATGACGCTTACGGAGGAGGTAGGTGAATGCGTCGGTGCGGCTGTTCTTCGGTGGGCTTTGCGGAGCGCGACGGCACCATCTCGGATCTTGATCTCGACTTTGAGCTTGGTGCGGAGACTTTGCAGCTTGCGCTCGATATGCTTGAGATCACGCTTGGCCTCGGCGACTTCTTCCAAGCTGAGCGTACCATACTCTTGACAGTCGACACGGGTCTGATCGAGCAAGAGACGCTGCAGCATGTCTTCGCGACTGTTGCAGCTGAGGCTGGTGACACCCAGCGCCGACGTCGCTGCTGTCGAGCTGACGACCGAGCCCCCCCACGAGGACGGAGGAGCGTGGCTCCATCCGGAAGCATGCAAAAGGCGGGCGTCGCCCGTTCTGGACGAGGATGGATGCCTCGCATTGGAGACGGACGACTGAATGGACGGATTGGACGAGTGGAATGCGCTTCCGGGTGACCGCGAAAATTTGGCTGACAAGGAGGCAGACTGACCTTGCCTGCTGCCTACGCCGCTAAAGCCTGCCGAGGAAGGGATGGGAGACGGAAATGAAAACGAGGCCATAGCACCGGCATTCGGGTCGGCTGCGCCGATGTGAGGCGCAGAGAAGCTCTCTCCCCAGACCGGCTCGTTGTTGGGCGGGAGAGCGGTTGCGATTCTCAGGGCGGATGGGGTGCCAGCTTCCGACGAGCCAATGAACGGCGACTCGCGTGCTTCGGGAACAGCTTCAAGCGATGGACCGGCGAGGTAGCGCGACGAGGACACAGGATAGTCCACGAGCTGCTGCTGATGGGAAGACGGCGCCGCACCACGCGTTTGGATGCCGAGGCCAAACTTGGCGCCACCTGCCGAGGCTTTGAGGCTGGCAGCTGATAGAGGCCCAGCATAGCGTGTCGCTCGCTGAGGTGGAGGGAGCGAATCGGCAGCATTGGTGAGCGAGGAGATGGCGCTCTGATAGGAGGACGAGTGCGACATGGCTGAAGTGTAGAAGTCGCTCGTCCCCACGTCACTATTGGCCTGCTCGGAGCCGCGCCTCGAGATGGGAGCCAGTCGTAAGGACTGCGGGTTGGTCGAAGCGAGACGAGATGTGGCGGCGGCAGACATGGACCGGGATGAATCGTCGCCAGAGAAGGAGTCGGAGAAGAACGACTTTGGCTCGGCGAGATCGAGGTCGACTGGGTGAGGCGAAGTGAACTGCTGAGCACCCTCAAACTTGTTGAGGATGTACCGCTGCTGATCAGTTGGAGTTTGGAGCGTGGTGTCGCGGCTTGTAGTGATCGTGGCATGAGATTGATCGCCAGCAGGACCAGGCGAAGAGGGATACTCTGATAGGTCCGTGCTTCTCGAGCTGATCTGCTCTACGGAAGAGGAAGGAGTTACGTCTTCTGGATCCTTTCGGTGCTTTGCGAAGCGGAAGGGGATGGCGGATGCGTCGGAGCGTTCTAGCTTGCGTATTGTGGCGGTGCTTGCCTTTGCGATGGTCGCAGAGGCGACCGTGCCGGTGCTCATCAAGCTTTCTGTTCGCTGCAGGCTGGTCGAAGGGTCGAAGTCGGAAGCCTGAAATTGGGATCGGAGAGCACTTTCTGGCCATCGCAAGGACGATGCCGAAGGTGAGTCGACGCTGCTGGAAGGAGTCGAACCTAGACGGGCGCCTTGCTCGAGGCGAGAAGAGACGAGCTGGGTTGGTGCATGCGCCCATCCGTTGGAGACGTCGTCGAGACTCGACATCCTTCTCGCTACGTCGACCATGGGAGATCAGCGGCGTTGAAGATGGATGCGTCCGGGATCAGTGTAGCAAGGACGTCGTGCTAAGCATGCATGATGGTCGAAATCGCAACGTGAGCTCGTCGTCAGCTCGGGGTGGAAGTGCAGCAGCCGAGATGAGGTGCGCTGTGAGATGATTTTCAGAGCCGTCGAGATTGAAGAGTTGTCCGGTGACGAAAGGGACAAGATGCGAGGACCGGGACTGCTGCGATGAGAATGAAGGGGTCCGAGAACGAAATGGTGATTGTTCTTTTCAAGATACGAGACTGAGTGGTGCCAGGATATGGAGATCGACGAAGAGGAGGAAGAACGGATGGGTGATGGTGAACGAGAGTGTGAGTGGAGAAGAGCAAGAGGAAGATGCAATCGAAGCGAACAGTGCGAATGAGCGTGCTGCAGCGAGTACCACAGATCGCAGCGTTCCGACTCTCGTGCTGATTGACGGTGGCGGTGGCTGTGACTGTGGCTGAGGCTTGATCGATCCACTCACGCTCCAATCACGACTGTCACGCCGTCGTATCTTCGGGAGGGCCGTCTGCAGATCGGAACGACCGAAGCTTTGCGCCGTCTCTGATTCACACATAGCCGATGCACTGTAGCTGGTGTGCTGCTTGGCCTGCCTGCACAGCACACGCTTCTCAGCGGGTGTAGCCTCGCTTAGGCTGCAGCGCCCTCAAGAATGGGCCGAGGTGCAGCTCTAAGAAATTTCTCGACGCGACTCTCTTTTCGCGACTCGTCACTTTTTACATCTCAAGGAAGACTTCTGAGACACGCAGGCTCACACGTACCCTCGGACTTCGCGTTGCACCTGGAAACCTTTTTTTTGCTTTCCTTGAACCCTTGACGTGTCGAGCGTGAGGGAGCGGCAGGTCAGTCCGTCATCCAGCCTGTCATGAAGAAGTGGCAGCCATCTGATTTGGGCTCTGCGAGTCTGGTGGAAGCCGCCACTCCGCTTGGACCCTGAACTCTCAACCCGCGTTCTTCTCAGACTTTTGGGCTTGGCATGCAAGCACTTCTCTCCCTCTCTCGCGTACAGCTGTCACATCGAAGACCATGCGGCTGCTTTCATGACTTCCCCATAGCAATCGCAGCCACTTTCCGATGCCACCGGTCATCGATCACAACCATTGCTGGCGATGTGCGTTTTCTCAAAAAGCCGTCGGTGATGTGATGCCGCAAGAACACTAGAAAGACGGCTGGCAGACCCCGCTGACGTGGTCTGACGATACATTAGGGTTCCCAGCTTGAGCTACTCTGATGAGATCATTCCTGTGCCGGAGGCTGAGTAGCTCGTGCAGCGGCGGCTGCCAGCCACGATTCGTAAACTTCTCGAGGACTGATCTCTCGCACCACCTCGACTCGTTCGGGAGAGCTTTCGATCACGGTCCCGGGTTCGAAATCAGCACCGCCTGTAGCGATATGGCCGTTGGACAGAAGCCACTGCTTGAGGTTGACCGGGACCTTGTCCGGCGAGACTTCAGGATAGACGTACGTTCCTTCAATCCAACGCCGAATGTCCTCGGCCTCTCTGGCTTCTTTTCTGGCGACGGCATCTTCGATGATCTGCCTCACTTCCTCGTCGCTGATCTCCCGGACCATGTCGCTTTTCGGCTCCTTCAACCACCAGAGCTTTGTTGGATCGTCTACGCTGGTTTGAGGCACGAAAACCATCCTGCCGTCGTTGTAAAGATAGTTCTTGTAGACTGGCAGGCCTTCGATGAGCGGCTTTGGCGAATCTATCGAGAGCCAACGTTCGACGCAGGAGATAATGCGGGGATCGGCGTCCACGCACATCACATGTGCGATGTATAGACAAAAAGAACGAGGAAAGATTGTTTGAGCAAACTGACTTCGGGTCTGCAAGCCCGTGACCTCCCCTTTCTTGTCGTTGAGCACTATGTCTACTTACCGACTGTTCCACCGGCTTCGAGCCAAGCGCGTTTCTCAGCGACGTATTCTGGATCCGTTTTGTTGTCGTAGTCTTCCGAATCGTAGTTGTAGATACCTTTGATGCCGTCCTGGAGGAGGAAGACACTGATGAACGTCATGTCGGGCTCGGTTCGGCAGGTGCCCTCGATTCTGAGTGGGTAATTTGGCTCGTTGAAGTAGTTCCAGTCTATGGCCGGGACCAAAACCTGTCCGTCTTGGTGTGACTCGTCATCGGCAATTGCGAACGAGAGACTGGTGAACGGTGAGTCCTCCGACATGAAGTTTGGCACCACGTAGCGCCGGGCCACCTGCAAAGGTGTCCAGCCAACGAAGTCTCCTTCGATGAGCACCAATTCCGCATCGTCCGGAATGCCTTCGAAAGGCGGATCAAGAGCCTCTTTGCGAAAGTTCTCGATCCATTCGCTCGAAAAGGGCGTCTTTGATGTGCAGAAAAGAGCAATTTTTGACGCCTTGAAATCTCCAGGAGGACACATATCCGAGAAGAGACCTGACGCGTCAGCTTGGATGAGGACGTTCGAAGCGTGCCACAGGAGGCGATGAGCAGGTGGTGGTGGGGAAGAAAGAAGGAGGTGCGGAAGAATGGAGCTAAAATTGCCGACGATTCATGCGGGGAGACCACTGGTGATCACGAAAGCTGTTGCGCACTGTTCATCTCATCGACTGCACGCATCGAGCTCTGCCCCACCAAAATCACAATGGATGGAGCCGCTGGATCTCCTTCGTGGTAGACAGCATTGCGAAGTTCCACTCTCACGTGCGGGGCCGTGTGGGCTGCCGGGCAGCTCAGCAACAACGGCGAAACGAGATCGACGGAACCTCTCTGGCTGTCGAGCTCGGTGATCCCCAAGCTGGACATTACCAACGGGTGTTGCTCCATCGTGCGAAATCTTGGTACGCTGTCCTGAGAGATGACCATCGCTTCGGGACTGTGGAGTCAACATGCGCTGCTTTCGAGACATGCCAATAGCTGCAAAGATGGGAAAATCGGGGGGGAAATTCTGCCACAAAATTCAACGCTCTCCCTTGTCTCTGTTTCGTCGTGAGCGTGATCAAGCGCCGCCCCGACTCTCGTCCCGCAAGCATGATTGACACTGTGTCTGTAAGAACAAGCTATTGTATCGCTTCTCGATGGCTCAAGCTAGACCATGTTTTTGCCGCCATCTCGTTTCTACACTGGAGGCTGTGTTGCTCGCGCAGCCTCGCCGTCTGGCCATATCTGAAGCGCTCTAGTGCGATTCTCCAGGTGCGGACGCCAGAGTTCCATCTGTCCGACGCCGGTTCATTTCCGCTTCGATAGCTTGTCGTCGAGCAATGGCAGCGTCAGACCTTCGCATGACATCGTCTTCACTGACCTCGCGGACTATGTCGCTTCGATCTCCAGCCCACCAGTCTTTTGTTGGGTCGTCTACGTCGCATTGAGCAATGGAAATGACGACTCCGTACTTTCGAAGGTAACTCTTCCAAGCAGGAAGACATTCAATGAACCTCTCTGGAGGATCTGTTGTATCAAGACGCAACGCAAGCGAAACCGTCAGTTTTCAATCGATGATGCGCATGTGTTGACGATCTTGCTACGAGGTGCGAATTCTCAGGCTGCTGCCGTTAAGTCCGGATCGCATCTGCAATCTTTGGATCCGACGTTTGCTGACTGCTAAGATCCCTTCTGAGTACTCACCCATGACGCCACCCGCTTCGATCCACGCCTGCTTGTCGGCGACATACTCTGCATCAGCGTCGTTGTCGTATTCCTGAAAGTCGTAATTGTCGATGCCACGGAAGTCTTCGTGGAGAAGAATTGCGTGGATGAGAACCTCGGCGGGATCTTCACGAGTCGTTCCTTCGATCCTGAGGGGCGAGCCTGGCTTGTCAAAGTAGTCCCAATGAATTGCTGGCATCAGGACCTTGCCATCCTTGTGTGACTCATCGTCGGCGATCGCAAAATGAGGCTGGCAAATGGCGAATCTTCGCGAGTGAGGTGGGGGATCACATAGCGTCGAGCGATCTGCAAAGGCGTCCAGTTGACAAAGTCTCCCTCAATGAGAACGATTTCGGCGTCGTCTGGAACTTCGTAAGGCGTGTCCAGAGCATCTTTGCAGAGCTTGTCGATCCATGCGCTGGGAAAGGGTGTGCGAGACGTGCAGAACAGGGGAACTCTCGTTGCTTGTTCTCGCGGAGGCGCCATGACCGTACAAGGGATTGAGATCAGGGCGGAATTAGGTCACGAAAGGTTGATGGCGGCGAATGACGAAGCGGAAGACGTTCGTTGGAGAGATCAACAGAAGTGTTTGTGGTGGGCCCACGGCACGGGCCAAGACTTCATTTGCTGCCAGCACTCGACCAGCCCGGACCCACTGTGACCGTCTCGGGCCGACCCAGACTGTGTCCAGCTTCGGCCCTCATAAAGCATGCCTGACGGACGCTACAACTCTGACGACGAGCTATGCATTGCTTCTGAAGGTGGACGCAATCTACAAGAACTTGCCAGTCTTACTAGTGTAACCGAGGCCCTCCCTCGCGCCATCATCGTCGCGCTCTCGAATGCCCAATCTCCTTCTCGAGTTGTACACCAAGCTATCCAGGATCCCCGCCACTGTCAAGATACCTCCCACGATAGCGCAGGTGCTCGTCAGGAAATGCGAGAGCGACTGCCTGTATTCCGAGTGGATCGTCTTGAGCGGCGAGATCTCGTAATTGAAGAAGACGCCTGGTACGCCTGCAAAGCCATGCGAGACGTGAGCGCCCGATCCCTCGGTCGACAAGCCTGCCATCTCTGCTGCGTTGGCACCTGGCGAAAGGTCACGCTCGTACGTTGTTACTGAGTACTGCTGCGTCTTTTGCGGTTCGCCGCTCAACGGTCGGAACTCGGTCGAGACCACCTTGAGGAAGTACTGGAACATGAACTGACTCTCCTTGGTTTGCGCCCTGACACCTTCCAATGGATCCTTGACGCCCAACTTGGCCTTGACCGCGCGCTCCTTGGCCGAGGTGAGGCCGTGGAACTCCTGTTCGGAGCCAAAGCTGAAATCGTGGATGATGTGGCCAAAGTCGTGATGTTCGACACCGGTGCCGGAGAGGTAAGGAACGAGGTCGTGGATGTGCATGCTGTTGCGCTGGAACGCCTTGCCTGGCGAAAGATGGAAGCTGCCGACCACCTTGTTGACGTGCAACTTGCCCGAGATGCGACAACCTTCCTGGTTCTGCTCCTTGATCTTTTCCGACCAGCCCTCGGCGACACACTGGTCGATGTGATCCGGATCCGAGAAGCTCCAACCTTTGCGCACATACGCCTCCCTCACCTCGTCGCAGGTGTTGCAGCATCCGCTCGCAGGCGGTTGACCGCCGTAGCAGTCACCGCAGTAGTCCTTGCCCTTGGTGGCCGCAAGTCGAGCCGCATCGCCCTTGAGCGTCTTCTTGCCCTGCGTGACGACCTTGCCGTCGTGGCTGATGCGTGTTCGCTCAATGTCGTGCTGAATGTCGTTGACGTGCTCTCCCGAGATGTCCATCACGTCGAGCGAGAGGAGGTAGCACGGCACGCGTGGGAAGGTGATGTTCATGTTGACGGTGAGCTTCTCTCCCCTCGACCGGTCCACTTCGAGCGATGGCTTGAGGTGAACGGTGCGATAGTCGACAAACTCGCCAATGGTGAGGACGACGATGAGAAGCGCCGAGATGAGCGTGATGAGCGCGCCTGCGTTGGTTCGAATGCGCACATCGTCCATGGTCTTTGAGAAAGCATCGATGCCTCTCAGCTGGCCGAAGATGCCGTTTCGCCCCATCTTGGCGGGTGATGTGTGGATGTCGGGGCTCAAGGTGGGCCTGAAGATGGAAGTGAGAAGGAAATGGCGGCGCGCTAAGTGACAATTGCCGAGGCAAGCGTGGTTCTTCCAGCGTGGAATGGGCGCGTGCGGGGGTCCGTTTCGGCCAACTCTCAATTTCATGGCTTTCGACTGTTTGGATACTCTTTTACGCACGAAAAAAGGGCACGCCCGTATGCTCATTTGCGCATGGAGTAGATGCTCGCCGGTTCCCTCAACATGTGACCTATCTGTCCCTTCAGAGATTCCGTGCAGACCCTGAGAAAACACTCGCTCTGGAATGAGACTTCTCTACCTACGAGGGCCACTTGGCTCCGACAGAGACACATATCGACAGACGACAGAAGCGATCTCAGCAGACGCACACAAGCTTGTCCGACTCTCGACAAGGCATTCTGAAGAAACGGTATCAATTACAGCGGGAGCATGAGAGACGTAGGGGAATCCGTGTTGCATATGTGTGTTTGTTTGGGGACGAGACATGAGCAGCGTGACCGAGTCTATTTCTTGTTCTCTTCGGCCGCTGCCTTGGCTTCGGCCTCAGCCTCTTCACGGTCCTGCTTGATCTCCTCGATCTCGTCGTCGATGCCAATCGCCTCGTCAAAGTCCTCGGTCTCGGGCAACTGTCGCTCGATGAAAGGTCGGATGAGACGCTCAAAGTATGGGTGTTCCTTGAGCTGCGGGTTGTTTCGGCGAACCATGCGGAAGTACTCGCGGTAGATGTCGCCGTCGTACCTGCCGATGGGCGAGTTGAGCACGTGATCCGAAATGGCAAACGAGTCGATGAGAGGGATGGCAAACGTACGCGTCTTGGCGCAGTACTCGGTGACCTTGGCCGAAGCAAAGTCGAGCTGGTCGGGCGTCAGGAAGCCGCTGCGGAGGAAGAAGGCGGCCTTCTCCTCCATCTGCCAAAGTCCGTAGAACTTGGCCAAGAGCTCGAGGTGCTCGCGCACACCGTCGTCGCTCTTCTCGACTCGCTCCACCGCCGAGCGGAACTGGCGGAAGATGTAGCCGGCGGTGTGTACGCTCGCGGCAACGAAGCGCACCTGCGAGCAATCCTCAAACGCCTGCTCCCTGCTTCGGCCGGCCTTGAGGCACGCCTGGTAGTCCTCGGAAGCCTTCTTGACGGCGTGCGCAGCAACGGTGGCCCAACCGCGGTCGATGCCGTCGAGCGTGTCGAGTTGTTTGTTCGACTCGCACTTGGCCGACAAGACCTTGTCGAGGTCGTTCATGTACATGGTACCGGCGCTGACCTGCTTCTTGCCGTCGAGAGCATCCTGGAAGGCAGAGATGAGGAATCGACCGGACTGCAGCGCGAGAATGGTGTTGTCGCCTGCGATTCAAGAGCGAGACAAAAAAAAACCGATGGGAATGAGGGTCGGGTCAGTTTCAGTTCTGCATGAGTTGTGAGAGCCAAGATGCGGCTATCTGGGGTACTTACCTTCCCATGTGCAGTGGACGGCGAAATCCGAGTACATGTTGGCGAAAGCGTTGTAGGACGAGTATCCGTGACCACCGCAAGCCTGTCGCGAGCGGTCGATGGTCTCGAGCGTGGCCCAGGTACAGAAGGCCTTGAGACCGGCACTGGTCGAGTGGGTCTCCTTGAGCTTCTCGATGGTGGCGTCGAGGTTAGGGTCACCAGGCTCGAGCGACTCGAGGGCCTGCGAGGTCTCTTCGAAGAGACGCTGGAGCTCGAGCGCGGTGTAACCGAAAGCAACGGCCTGAGCAACCAGAGGCATGAGACGTCGCTGGTGGATGGGGTAATCGATGATCTGGGTCTCAAATTGAGCGTCCTTGTCCGACTTGAACTGCCGTCGTGCAGCAGCGTAACGCACCGAGATGGTGAGCGCCTTCTTGGCGGTGTTGGCGGCATCGGCGACCATAGCCGTTCGACCCTGGAGAAGAGCACCGTAGGTGAGCTGCTGGAGGGGAGGCTCACGCACCTCACCATCGCGAGTGACCTGGGTGTGCTTCATGAGCATGTAGGCACGAGGGATGCGGACGTTGGTGAACTGGATGTAGCCGTTGTCGATACCGTCGCGACCCATCTTCTTTCCGATATCGCCAATGTTGATACCGGGGAGCAGCTGGAAGCTCTTGGGGTCACGGAGAGGCACGATGAAGGTCTTGGTGCCGTATCGCTTGCCCTTGACGATGAGCTGGGCGAAGACGGAGCAGTGGGTCGCGGTCTGGGCAGCGCCACCGATCCACCACTTTGTGGCGCCGAGGTTGGGAGTGTGGATGACAAACTCGTCGGTGGTCCCGTCAAAGTGAGCGGTGGTCTCGAGACCGGCGACGTTGGAGCCGTGAGCCAGCTCGGTCATACCGAAGCAACCAAACATGCCCTGGCAGGCAATCACGCCCTTCTCCATCCAGTAGGAGAACTGGTTGGGAGTGGCGCCGGATCGGATGGCACCCAGGAAGAGACCGTAGTGGACACCGAGACGGGTCCAGAGACCGGGGTCGAGAAGCGACATGAGCTCCATGCGCTTCTGGAAGTCGTCAACAGACTCGCTGGTGACGTAGTGAGCCAGACGCTGGATGCGCTGCATGGTACGCTCACGGATCTGCTCCTTTGTGAGATCGTAAATGTCCGCCGAGTAGAAGACGGGATCACGGCTTGCTTCGAGCATGAACTTTTCCTTCTTGATAAGATCGCTCTCGCTGCCGTGGTGCTCGATGGACATCTGCGGTTTGAATCGAACAAGCAGGGTCAGTACATGGTGCAAAGAAGTGCGAAGAGCGGCCAAGAGTGGGAAGCACATACCTTTCGAACATCGAAGGGAGGGTTGGCCCTCTCCTTGGCCATGGTCTCCATGGTCAGGTTGTCAGTCCAGGACGACATGATGGCGTGCTTGTCTCGATGGGTACGAGAGGACCGGGTGTGGTTTTCCGATAGATGACGTTGGAAGGAAGGTGGTGGGGTCAAGTGTGAGCAACGAGCCGGGTCGTGACCAAAAGCAGGGGGCGGTTGCACGACAAGGCGGAAGGGTGGATGGTGGAGAAGAGAAGAGAAAAGCGCGATGAAGATCACTTGTGAATATCACCGGCGAAGCGAGCGATTGTGAAAGCGGTTGGCTGCTGAAATCTGGCAAAGCAGGCAAAAGAGAAGCCGAGCTGCTGAGCAAACGGGGCTACGATGTGGGGAAGCCAGCTGAGTTGAATCGATGTTGAAAGCGTCTTCACAGCGCCCTCTCACGCCTGATCCGGTCATCGGGCGTCATTCTGCTAAGCGGGCATCCAATTTTGGCGGAGGCAAAGCAATTGAATTTCAGAGGCTGGATCGGTATTCGAAGGGGTCCAAATGTGAACGTGTGGAGAGGCAGTCATTCTGAAATGCTAATCGCCTTGACAGGTCTCGACCCTTGTTCTCCTCCGCATCCATCTGGATCGTGTCGAAAGCATCCCCCGCTTTGTGACTGACACGAGACGCAAAAAAGGTCGTTTGGATCTGTATTCGTTCATTTGGCCCACAATACACTGGACAGCCGACACAGCCGTCGAGATGATCGTCCTGCGCTGTACTCGTATAGCAAATGAGCACAAGTCTGTGACTATCAAGCCCCGCAGTGGTTTCTAGCAGCTGGACACGCCCTAGGGGTGCTTCTCTCCACGGAAAGACCTTTCATGCACGCCACGGTCGGTCGAGACTGCTTACCAGAGCAGAAGCATGGCAATCCTTCGTGTGCAGCGCCAAAGAAGCTGATGGCAAAGGCATCCAAGCGTGAAAGCAGCCGGCCTGGAACGGCGATAGAATTGAGAGCGCTGTCTGCACGCCTTTTTCACGCTCGAGTCACAGCCCAGGATTCCATCGGGCTTACAAGTGATTCGTCAGCCGAAAAAAGGGGACAATGTTAAGGCTCCTATACTGACATCGACAAAAAAGAGCGACCTCCACATGCTCGTATGCACGACCGTGCAGCAGCGGAGGATGTCGAACAAGCGAGGGAGGAGGACATCTTTGAGGTACAACCGATGTTCAGGGAAGACGGGGTCGAACATTGGGGTCATTCGGATCACCAGAGCTGGAAAAGTGCATACGAGAGATGAGGCGTCGATGTTGAGGTCATTGATTCGTTTGAATAGAGCCAAGGTCGGGCAATGATGGTGGTACCTGACCCGACCGTGGCCTTACTCGGGCTTCACAGCCTCATAGCTACGGCATGAGGAAGCTATAATCATACCGCCGGCATCCTCGTCATAGGGTGGTCCATATGAGTCGCACAAGCCAGCCTTTCCTGAAGCCTATTTGTCCATAACACTGCTGCACCCTCTTCTTCCTTAACCCCCTACACAACTCCTCCATCTCCTTGACAGCATCTCATAAAGAATCGTACACAATGCCGGCTCATACTCATCTCGGCTACGTCAACCCTGGTAAGCATCGCAGGCATTCTGATCGAGTTCCATTGCTCAATATGCACCGTACAAAGGCCCTGTGCTGACCGTCATTTTGGTCGTCGATGCAACGACTTGCTCGCCGTTAGTGACGGGCCACGACTTTGCCGATCCTGGCGTCTTCTACGACCGTGCTAGCCAAACCTGGTACGCCTATGCCACCAATGGCAACGGCAAAAACATCCAATGCTCCTACACCAAGGACTTTTGCTCCTGGTCGCACCATGACCAGGACGTCCTTCCGGGACCTTTGCCTCCGTATCAGTCGGGTGCACCTGGCTTCCTGTGGGCGCCCGAAGTGATCGAAGCGCCTCAAGGACGAGGCGGCTACCTCATGTACGTCTCCTGCCAGGATGCGCACTTCAAGAAGCAGTGCATCGGCGTAGCCTACTCCGAAAGTGGACCCATGGGTCCGTTCCGATGGATCACCGATCGACCGCTCATCTCCCGTGGCGAGAAGGGCGGCACACTCGACCCGCAACCTTTCGAAGATCCCAACAGCGGCAAGCGCTACCTTGTCTACAAGACAGATTGGGACCGCATGTATACCGAGCACCCACAGCTGTGGCTCTCCGAACTCGCCCCCGACGGTCTCTCGCTCGTCGGCGACATGCACCCGCTGCAGGCGCCCAAGCATCACTACCAGCACGGCCTGCTCGAAGCGCCGTACCTCTTCTACCACCGACCAAGCAACTCGTACGTCCTCTTCTTCTCCTCGGGCACCTTCACCAACGCCACCTATGCCACCTCGTACGCCATCTCGCACTCGGGCATCTTTGGTCCGTACGAATGCCCCCCGCGGCCATTCCTCGAGACAGACAAGTCGAGGAAGATCATGGGTCCCGGTGGAGCGTGTGTGGTGCTCGGCGTGGAGAACGAGCACTTTATCGTCTTCCACGCTCTGGAGCGCGAGGAGGGCGACCGAAAGATGTGCGTCCAACGCATCGAGTTTGCACAGGATGGAACTCCGCGTCTGTCGGCGAGGCCGAACTGCGGCAAGAGGCTCAGGCTGGGCGCCGAGCAGGAGGATGACCTTCAACATTTTGGCAACCAGCCTCCCACCGGAGGCGCAACATCGGGGGGTGGCGGAAAGATGGGCAAGTTCCTCAACAAGGTCAAGGAGAAGCTCGACTCGTAGCTTCCAGACCCTCAATCCACGTGTAGACGAAGAAATGACAGCTATTTCGTCCTAGAACCCCTCGTCATTGTGAATAGCTGGGTATCATCTGCCAAAGATCACGTATTTACATGTCGCAAGCCGCAAGGGTTGGTGCAGCTGCGAATCCGAACCCATCTATGTGAAGATAAAAGCTGGGAATGCCGACAAGCGATTCGATCCTGCGATTCAACGGCAACGACTATGAGAACCACTTCTGCCAAGCACCCGCCAGACGACCCCAGGCATAGAACATGGCCCACATGCCCGTCCCCGAGAGGATGGGAAGCGAAAGATTGTCGTCGACACCTCCCAGCTCGAGACCTTCGGCGACCGCAGCGACGAGGCCCGAGCCGACGCAGAGCAGCCACCATGGCATGCCTGGGACGTCGTTGTGGATGGGAAGCGCGTCGATCCCCAACTTGCCCTTGGCTACGCTGTCCGCGCCCAGGTACTGAGCCGACAGTCCGGATGCACCAGGCAACAGGCCGGCTCCGCTTCGACCACGGAAGCCGACGGCCAAGCCCTCCCAGCCCGTGCCTGTAGCGCCGGCAACACGGTCCGTGCCAAAGATGGCCGGATGAGCGTATCCGGATCCTGACCATGAGATGCCGTTGGCGCGTTCGCCGCGCGAAGCGATGGGAGTGCACCAGAAGAGATACGAAGTGAGCGCTCCACTGACGATAGCGGCGATGAAGCCGGCGGTGGACTTGCGGCGAGCGAAAGGCGGCGAGGGAAGAGGAGGCGTGTACCTGCCAAAGAGCCTTCCAAAGGTGGACGCGGCCGTGTCGCACCACGAGAGGATCATGACCGAGACGCAAGCAATGTCCTCTGGGAAGAAGTGGAGCGACGAGATGACGCCGATGAGGTACCACACGACGCCGTTGACCTTGTCCTTCTCGGATTCGCGCATGAGGAAGCCGAGCACCCTTTCGTAGATCTGCTCAAAGCCGTCGTTGTTGAGGCGGATGACGTCGGCAGTGACGACGATGCCGAGGAAGATCGAAAGGTTCCTGACGACGGTGGTGTATTCCTGCTCGGAGAAGTAGAGCTGGAGGACGAGAAGGCCCATGGAGCTGTGGAAGACCTTGCGTGGGATCTCCCAGCTCTTGCTGCTGGCGGGGACTACATGGCCATTGGATGGGTTTGATCTGGAGTTGGACCCGCTGGAAGCGCGCTTGACCGGTTGAGGACGGCGTCGTAGTTGGGTGGTGTCTGTACCATTGACAGCCGTGGTGGAAGACTCTTGGTCTGCATCCTGGACCGGTGTGGTGAGGCTGGTCGGATCGGTCTGCAGTACAGAACTTCGTTCGAGCATGTCGCGGTCGAAGTCGGACTCTGCCCTTGACAGCGCTCGCAACACAGCAGCACCCTTTTGAAGCGAAGATGAGCGTTGGCGTGTCACGGTCTTGGGCTGCGTCGGAGGCGGTGCGGTGCCGTTCTGTGACGCGGATGAGGAGCCAATGGGAGACGGTGAAGAGGGCGGTGATTCTGAGAGCACTTTCTTGGATGCTCTGGTCGACATTGATACTATCAAGGGCGACGGTGAGCGATTCTCTCGGATAAAGCTCAAGCGATGAGGATGAGAAGAAGAAGGTTCGACCGGTTGGTTGTCGACGGTGATGAGGGATCGGAACGACGGCAACAAAGAATCCGATTCGCATCCATCGAACAAAGCGCAATCACCCACACACGCTCCAACTCTGTTCTTTCACTGTGACTGGATCTTCTGCATCTGCGCCTCGTCGTCACAAACAAATCACGCCAATCGCAGAGACACGCACTTTTGATCGCTCGACACACAGCGTCAGTCAACGCAGCGCAAGAATTGTGCTGCGAAGACCAGTTTGGAATTCTCACCTCTTGTGACGCGACTGGAAGGGCAGAGTCAAGTCCAGCCTACGCGTCGAGAGGAGCTTGGCATCCCACAGTCAGTTTATTTGTGCAATAGTGGCTCAGCGTTGCATCAAAGAAGCTTCTTAGCGCAGTAGGTAGCGCGTTGGGCTCATACAAAAAAGTGAAAATTTACCTTTCCACCGCAAGGTGGTGTAACCCAAAGGTCGTCGGATCGAAACCGACAGAAGCTACTTTTTTTTGCTTCTTTTTTTCAATACTTTCCACACTAATAGCGTTGCAGTCAGGCATGGACGGATGACGCTTGCAACAACAAGCAGCAATCTCTCTGAACGACAATGACAGGCGACAGTTGGGGAACGAAAGGTTTGAACTGCGATTGGAAAGTACAACACGCGATCTCTAGGACTAAGGATCAAGAGAGGTAGCCCTTGGCGAGCGCAATCTCTGCGTTCATGACCGAGCTCGTAGCCGCACCGATCATGACGTTGTTCGAGAGCACGACAAACTTGATGTCGAACACGGGACATTCGCGAACACGTCCGACGTTGACACCGGCGCCGTTCTGCCAGTCTCGGTCGAGTCGCGGTTGCGGGCGATCCTGCTCCTGATGCAAGGTGATGGCCTGGGCTGGCGCCGAGTGAACACCAATCTTTTGCGCTTCGGTGGTGAACTCTTCGAAGCACTTCTTCACCTCCTCAACGGAGGGGGCGGGTCGATTCTTGAACGAGACCGAGACGCATTCCATGTGACCATCGATGACAGGGACACGGTTGCAGTGCGCCGAGACTTTGAGTGCGTTCTCCTCGTGATAGTCGAACGCCGTCTTGTCCGCCTGGATGCCACCGAGGATCTTGGCCGTCTCCCACTCGATCTTCTCCTCCTCGCCGCTGATGAACGGCACGACGTTGTCCAGGATGTCGAGCGACGATACACCTGGGTAACCTGCACCGGAGATGGCCTGCATCGTGTTGACCAGGATCTTGTCCAACGGTCCGAATCGCTCCTCGAGCGCTTTGAGGGGCACGACGATGCCCGTGGTGGAGCAGTTTGCGTTGGTGACGATGAACCCCGTCTTGGTGCCCACCTGCTGCCTCTGGTATGGCAAGATCTCCATGTGTTCCGGGTTGACCAGCGGCACCACCAATGGACACAACGGATCGGTGCGGTAGTTCTTCGCATTCGAGAACACCCTCAACTCAGCCTTGCGGAAGGCATCTTCGACGGGTCCAGCCGGTCCGGAATCCAATCCAGAGAAGACCACCTGGCATTCCGAGAAGTGCTCCGGCTTGCATTCGTACACGGGCATCTGTGCGACGTTGCTAGGCACCCTGCGGATCTGCTTCCATCGTCCCTGCACGGCTTCGATGTAGGGTTTGCCCGCCGAGGAGGAGGAGGCGCCCAGTGCGGCAATCTCGAATTGAGGATGATCGGCGAGTTGGAGGATGAACCGTTGACCCACGGTACCGGTAGCGCCGAGCAGGCCGACCTTGAGCTTTTGCGATGACGAGGATGACATTGTGTCAATGGTGATATCGTCGAAAGGGAGATGACCCAGTGATGATGAGGATGGTGGTAGTAGTGGAGATGATGATGAGGATGGAGTCGATGGCGATAAACGTGTGGCGAGAAGAAATGCATCTAATCTCGAAGATCTTATCGTCAGTGACTCGAAAAATGGCAGGTCTTCGCTGCCTCGCGGCGGTCCGGCACTTTCGAGTGTTAAAATCTAGATTGACCGAAAAGCAGCCGACACCATTGTGATGTTCGCACGTCCACCTTCATACACCACCACGAGGCCTGAGCACCCACCTCGCTCGCTCAACCCCACCACCATACTCGAGAACTTCGCTCTCGATACAACTCGCTCATTTCACGATCAATCCTGCTCCAAAAAGCGCCAGAATGATCTCCTCATCGTCCTGCATCGTCTGGAAGCAAAAAAATGCCGAAAAAAAGGTCATACCGGGATTCGAACCCGGGGCAAGAGAAATTTGGACGTAATCTACGCAGACGCGTAGACTTTTCAAAATCTCCTAAGTTGACCACTACTCCATACGACCAGTTTGCCGACAAAGTTTCGAGCAGCATACATGTACGCAGCGTGCGCTGAACGTTCAATGGCAGTCGGCTCTGGCTCCTTTGCAGAAGCACCTTAATCAAAGTCGGCAGCTCGAAGCGCAGGCTGCTGTTGTCACGTCGATCCCGTGTCGATAGCTCTTCTCGGAGCTCTCCGTACAAGGCTTGTGCACTGAGTTGCAACCAGAGTTGCTTCGGTGACAATCGCTAGCGAAAGGCATCTCAGACTGCGATTGGCTGTGCCACCCCGGACAGGTCTTTGTCGTCGTCAGGCGTGACTTTGCCGGTCGACGACGGCAGCAACCATCCTACGCGATCAAGAGGAATTCTCGCCTACCACCGTGATGGCCTGTTGCTCCTCGAGTCGACGTAGGCTGCTGAGCACGCGGGACCAATTGAATCTCCCGCCTCGATCACCCGCGTGCTCACTGCATGATTGTGAGATCTGTGGGGGGAAGAGTTCGAAAAGAAAGCTCGCCTTCGATGTGTTTCATCCAGCCACAACTCGGCCAGGCGTCGTCTTGAAGCACCGGTCGACACGGACCGGCCTCAAAACCGAAGGATGCGGGGTAGACAGCGCAGGGCGAAATTCGAATGGCGACCGGGATCCTCTCTGTAGTTCGGCGTGTTCAACTCGCCGCTGTCTGGAGACCGCGGTGCCGGGCTCGTGTTTTGGACCGGCGATCTCCTCGCGCAATCCGAATGGCAGTCGCCATCTTCCAATCAACGAGGGGCGGTGAGGAG
Source organism: Pseudozyma pruni (assembly GCA_023212685.1). Classification (NCBI taxonomy): domain Eukaryota; kingdom Fungi; phylum Basidiomycota; class Ustilaginomycetes; order Ustilaginales; family Ustilaginaceae; genus Pseudozyma; species Pseudozyma pruni. Next base: position 22,664 of record JALBYD010000078.1, read on the forward strand.
ACGATGTGGGCTACCCCCCGGCGATGTTTATGCTGGCATGAGCGGCCGGCATGCCAGAGCTTGTGGTTGCTCGGCAAAGAGACCGCCTCATCATTGGCTGTCAAAGGCGGGGGAAAGGCGTGTTCGCTCGCTTCAACACATTGCATGGAAAAGCCACACCGGTCCAGACAACGTCCGAATGCAGAAGCCAACGACGATCAGCGGAGATTGCCGAGGGATGCTCGTGGTGGTGTTTGAAGGCTCGGCGAGATCCACCCCGCAAATCGATGTTTATGGGCCGGTGAGATTGCCGATGGAAGGGCGAAGCAAATTAGAGCGCGCGCGCGGGGAGAAGAGAGGGATCGGCGAGCAAATCACCGAGCGTATAGAATTCCAGCAGGATTCTATTGCTGCGTCACCGTTGACGTAGACACTGGATTGTGCTGACGGCACTGCCTTGGTCGCTTTACGTACATCGATGCCATGTACGTGACCCTATCTCGGCCCAATGCATCCGCTTCGTAAGAGGTGCGAAGTCTGCTAGGGTATGTGGAACGATGGAGAGCCGGCTATCGTCTCAACCGGCAAAAAGGCTGAACGGATGGTCGGAGAGTTACGGGAGCTGGCGTTCCGAAAGGGGACCAAGAACGAGGTGTCACCGCCTGCCAAGTCTGGCCTCTTGTTAGGTTTCGTGCCAAGAAGCACGCAAGGCTGCGTCGTCGTATTTCGTGCCATGATGTCGTCAGGCCTAAGCCTACGCGACCGCGATAAATGCTACGCAGACGTCGACGCGGCATGCTCGTATCTTATGGCCTGCGAACGTGGTCTGCCTTCGGAGTGCCAAAAAGGAGCCTGGATTCATGCGGGCCTGACCTGACCAGAGCTTCGCCGGCTTTTGGGCTGAGGCTGGATTCAGCGGTCTTCGATGCAGCAGAACGGATTGGATCGGTCCGGTCCTTGGCGCACTCCACAGCCACGGCTCTGTCACGCCTCTTCCCTGGCTGAGTGTCAAATCGTTCGGCCCCCCACAAGACAGAGATCGCCTTGTCGACCGGCGAAGCAGCAATCGATGAGGCGGAGCGGGATTTGTATATGGAAAGCAGAGGGGTCAAGGTCTGGACCTACCCGTCAAGTGCGATCCATGCTCGAGAGAGGATTGTCGTCGAGTGATTGCTTGCGTCCGGTCACCTCGGTCAACGATAAGGCTGTCAAGGTCGGCTGTCTTGTAAAGCTGACGATATGGACCGACTTGACGCAATGGAATAAGCTTGAATAGACGCAACGCCGAGACGACGATCGCCTGGAAGGAGGCGTAGAACTGCGGGGCTCCTCATCGAGATTCAGTACAGCCCAGGCTGCCAAGATAACAATTAGTAGCAGAAGCATCACGGCGGCGCTTGACTCGTGCGTTGTGCAGATAGATGAAAGCCAATCGATGTGCCTTATTGTCACGCAATGGACTCACTTCTGTCTGCCCGGCCTTCTCGACGGAGATACCGAGACGCCTTGCTCACAGTAACGCCTTTGAACGGACGCTTCCGCGCTGCCAACCGCGGCTGCGAAGGTCGTGACTCAGAGCCGATCGAGCTAGCACCGTGTCGGTTGCGCTTGCACGGAACTCTCCGATGAACAAACGTTTCAACCAACTCAAACCTTGTCGGTGAACCCGCTAGCTGTCGACTGGATCGACAGGGCGTGGGGAAAAGCTCAGCAAATGTCGTCGGAATCCGCCGCAAGCTTGAGTTGGCGTGCTATACCGCTGACGCCTTCTGAGCCTAATCACGCCTGGGCCTTGCCCAGCTGGCATTGTGCCAGATTTTTGCTCCTGAAAGCGTGTGTGAGTGTGAGGGGGAGATACGCGCTGCCGCCGCCCGTCGCTACCGAAAATGCGGGGGAAACTTGGTTCTTTCACGCAGGGTCGCGATAAGCGCTGGCTCCCTCGCTCGCTTGCTCGCCTACTCGCTTGGCTTCCAGACTCTCAGAACATTGTGGCTGTCAATTGGCGGGATCGAAAGCTGTTATCACATCACCCATGTCCATCGTAGCAGCTAGCGGGGTGAACAATGGCGTCGAGGAGATAATCCGTGAAAGCTTCTTCTGCTTTCGGGTTCCTCCGGCTTGGTCGGGTGTGCACGTGTGGTGACCGCGTGGTAACCTGCCAGTACTACTAGCTGCTCCTACTGTCTCACGCAAGTGGAATGGGATCAAGTCCGCGGTGGACACCCTGCTACGGTAAGACGAGATCCGCCGCTGAGCCTAGATCGCCGTTGTTTCTTTCCAAGATGCAGTCGACGATATCATTTGCTGTAACCTGTACGACGAAGTTCTCGATCTGCTCTAGGCCTGACAGAGAGTGACGGTCGGACTTGGCTCGGTGCGGACGCGGGCTGATCAACGTGCTGATTGGGTCAAGCCTGCACTGGCTTTCGCCACAGCCACAGTCGAGACGTTCTGAGCTGGCAGAGGCCGGATACGCCGCCAGAAATTGACGAGCTAACGAAAAAGAAGGCTGAAAAATTTCCGATGTGCATGTCCAACACGAGGCCGCCCGCGGGGGAAGGGGGAGGGGGGATCTTGGATGATCTTTGAGAAGTTCGCTCTGTCATGCTCGAGGCAAACCGGAGCAGCTTCGGTCGAGGCAGAAAAGAGTTGAAGCTTAATTCGACGCCACAGAGGGAAATTTGTACGACGACGAATCAGAGTGACGCATCCATCGCTCCTCCAGCTCGACTCTCCGTGTCTTCCGCCAGCGGCCGAGTCGTTCCTGCTACGTTGAAGCTGACGAGAGCCAAGAAGGATCTCTTTCTTCTGCGTACGAGGTCTAGATGCATGATGTTCAGGAACCAAAATGCTCCGCGGACGGGCAAAGATAGGGAGATTTTTTCTTCGAAATCGCATCGATTGCATCTTGAAGCGGACTCGGTCACCCCGGCGGCTTATCAGTGGATGGATGTAGCGACGTCAGGAGGAAAGGCCACTTTTCGTAAAAGACGACGGGGCAGAAACTGCCCGCCACGGGGAGGATATCGACAACGTGAGCGCATACCTAAGCGAGGCGTGACAGGCCTCGCATGGTAGAGGATGGCGTCTTCTTGACGCTAGGGGACCTGGCAAAGCCAGAGGGGATTCAGCTGATGGATTTGATATGCCTGCTGGATACGGCGTTCAAGCGACAGGACTATGAGCAAATCGTTGACCGACTGCTGATGAAGTCGATCTCCGCGACTTTCTCAGCCGTGCAATCACATCGCCGGATGATCGCAACGAAGCTAATGAAGTCATCTTTAGCTATCAAATGGAAGCGAGGCATTCTGACAGGAATAGTAGCAGACTGGCTTTGCTGACGACAAGGAAGGGTTGCATGCTTCCGTTTCCGATGGAAAGCAAATGAAATGAACGCCGTCAGCAGCTGTAGCAGCAGCTCGGTTGCGGCAAACTAAAGGAAATTTCAGTCGGTTCCCCACCCCACGAGACGCCAGCTCATGTGGTGGTGAACATCGATTTTGAACAACACTGCAACCCATCTTGGTGTTCGGTCGAGATCAAGTTCCGCAGCAAGACAGCTGGAAAGAACTACGAGTCGGCCCCAGGAACAGACGAAAGCTCGTCATTACGCTGCAGAACGATTCGGGGTTTACGCCGGATAAGCAAGAGCGTCGATCGCGGTTGAGAACGACTGCGGCTGCTCGGTCACGTTCGGCCGACCTGCAACGTCTCTTGGCACACAAGCTTCAAAGGAACAAAGGGACGACCACCGGCTGAACCACAACAGCGAATAAAGAGGCGACAATCCGATACGATGGGAGTGGAAGAGAGCAAAGTTCAGCCGACGATGCTGTAGGAACACATGGAAACTCGATGACAGGACCAAGAAAGAACAATAAATGCTCCGAGAAGCGGATTGGAAGCGAGGCCAAATGGATTATGCCGCGGGTTGACCGACGCATATCCTTTCAGGGCCAGTGGAGCGACCGGGAGAGGACCGCAACGTGCCAAGTTCTCGCATGCTATTGTTCTTGGCGGGGCGCACACCCCTCAGCTCTGCTCGTCGACCGAGAGATCAGAACAGATACAGATGTCGTTCCTGAGATTGGAAAATGGTCATCCGCGAGCGAGCAATACCTGTTCAGCAGAAGTTGCCGTCGACGGTCGGACCGGTTGATCGAGAAGCGAGGCAACAACAACGACAACAGCAAGCGCATTGCGTCAGCGTTGACGTCTTGTTCCTGATGAGTCGGTCACTTACCATTGACGGCTCGAGTCGATGATGACCGATGTCGGACGTCTCCACTCGTTCGTCCAAGACGACGCACTTGGAAACCTTTGCGAGAGAGACGGGGCTCAAGACCGAACGAAAGGAAAAAGGCGAAACTTTTCGACCCTCACACTGTGAAAAATGGTCAGCAAGGGTTTGAAAAAATGGTTCTCTTTTAGCCGCGGGCAGTGACCCCACTTTCTTGTCGGCTGCCACAAAAAATTTGCCGAAGATCGTTTATTGTCTGGAGAAGAGCGTCGACTTTGCGGATCAACTCTTCCCAAGAGTTTTTATGTGTCAAACTATCACGACACGCAGGGGAAAACTTTCCGGTCAGCGGTCCCAAGAAGTCGCGATACCCCACATCACTCGCCCCTCGCCAAAGTTGTTCGAGTTCGGTCAATCTCGCCATTTTTTTTCCCCCTTTGCAAAAGTCCGGCTGCTCTTGCCATCCCTCGACCCCAGTCGACAGGGGTCGAGGGAATCCAATTGCGATACGATGCAAAGTTTTCGATCCTCTCGATGAAGAAAACTTTTCATTCCGTCTCTCTCTCCCCTTCGCTGACGACCGACGAGCTATTGCGTGGGAATGAAGTGTGAGCGAGAGTGAGATGGGTGGGTTGATAGCAGCCGTGGTGGGGAATGTTGGCATAAGCCGAAACAGAGCGGACGACAGCCGAATGAACTCAGTCTCGGCGGTCATATCGAGGCGCTGCGTGTGACTGTGTCGACGTTGCGAATGGGCACGCATAGACCGGCTTGACATCAGCAGCCAGAAGCAGCACACTCTGGCAGCGTTAGGAGGAGGGCCGAGGAGCGGATCGGCAAATTTGCTGCTGCTCAGCCAATCTTTTTGCTATGCTCTGCTCTGCACGCCTCTCCCGCTTTTTCCCTTCGCTTGGCTCAACTAGCTCTCACGCTCCCCTCGTATTTCCAGTCATCCAAACTATTTTTCTTAAACGTCGTCGGTAAACTAGGAAAGCGGCTCCAGACCGCAGTCCGCAACCTCTTATCGATGATTTTGTTTTAAATTTTTAATTTTCTGATGATGATTCTGCTCCGAAGCCGGAACGAGCGAGCAACTTTTACAGCCATCCATCCCACTCACACGCACATTTCACACAATCACACTCATTTGGTTTCGCTCAGCTCGCAATCTTTTTGACCGGCTGACCGCTCTGTCTGCCTGTCTGGCTGGCTGGCTGGCTGGCTGCAAATCCTGCCCCTCCTCCTCCTCCTCTTCCTCCTCCGACCCCCCTTCCCTTACCCCACTTTCCATCACCATCACCACCGCCTCCTTACCCTTCTCCCCGTCACCACCATCCATCCACGGCACCCATCGCCGCTGCTCTCAGCACTGCTTCCTGTGACTCGCTCACACCAACTCGCACATCTGCATTCCACTCGGTCGACGCCCTCGGTGATTTCCGGAGTCCCCACACTTGGAAGCGCCCGCACCTCATATCTCATTTCGATCGAACGCGAAGGAGCCATCGACATCCACACACACACCCACGGCAGTGTTTCACCACGCATACACATCTTCGTTCTCGATTCATTGTTCACCTTCGAGGATACTCGCTGCCACGCACACCATTCGTAACCGCTAGCGACCTTGCCTGTTCGATCCACAGCCGCACTCTTATCATCGAGCACGCTCTTCACTTGATCTTTGCCGTACTTCAGCGCTCCGGCATCCTCCTCAATTGCGCTTCACACTATGGCTCAGTCCACTGCCAGCAATATGGCCAATCCCAGCCAAGAGGCTGCTGCGCTTACCGCCAGCAACTACACCGTCGACAAGTCTCAGATCCCCCGACCGTACAAGTGTCCGCTCTGCTCGCGTGCCTTCTACCGTCTCGAACACCAGACTCGTCACATCCGCACCCACACCGGCGAAAAGCCTCACGTCTGCACACATCCCGGATGCGAAAAGCGTTTCAGCCGAAGCGATGAGCTCACCCGCCACGTCCGCATCCACGCCAATCCCAAGAAGGGCGGTGCTCACCACGACGACAAGAAGAATGCCGCCGCACGCAAATCCAACGGCGGCTCCTCGTCCCAATCTTCTCCTTCTGCTATTGCCTCTGCATCCTCCAAACCTGGTCATGCAAGCAACAGGCAGCTCCGATGGCAGGTGGGCGACGACGAGGGAGATGACAGCGATTCCGATCGCGAGCTCAGGCACGGTGGCCGCTCGGCCCGCAACGGCGAAATGTCGACGCTGGCTATGCTCGCCAGCGACGAGCTCCACGAATTGCAACGCGCAGAGCGAGAAGGCCGTCGATCCGGTCCTCCTCCTCATGGCTACCCGCCTCACTACGCTCCAGACCCGTACGCCGAACGATATCAATCTTCGCACGGATCCAGCGGCTATGGCTACCCGCCCGCTCCTCATCCCACTTCCGCCGGGGAAACCACGCCTCCAGGATGCTCGCACGAGGACTGCCACCGCAAGTACAACGATCGCATCGCCTCGGCCATCCTCGCGCGGCCGCCTTCGAATCGCCATGCCGCCGAGTGTGGCTACTCCCACTCGCGTCCTTCGCATGGCCACCCTCCCCCGAGCCTGTACCGCTACTACCAGCACGGTCCGCATCACGGCGCGGGCGGATGGGCGTCCACCTCGTCGAGCGTGCCAAGCAGCGTCGAGCACTCTCCGCGCTTCTCGCCCGACGACCACTTGCACGGCGATGACTACGCCTCCGAGTCCGAGCATGCCACTTCCCTCCACGATGACATCAAGCCTCGTCTCCCCATGGCCGCTCCCGGTCCCGCAACGCACTCGTCGCACAGCCACGCTCACTGGACGCCCAGCAGCAGTCCTGTGCTCGGTCCTTTGCGCAACATGAGCCTGCTTGGCGGCAATACGGTGCCCAACAGTCCCTACACGTCTCGTCCTGGCTCCCCCACCCACCACTCGCGTCACTCTCACCTCCACTCGCCGCCGCATCATCACTACGCTTCTCACGAGGGCCCCGCTCACCAGTCTGGCCTCGGTCACCACGGTTCGCATCGACACCGATCGCACCCCTACATGGAGTCGTCGGCTCGATCTCGATCGCACCACCACCTTTCGTCGCTCGGTATGGTCCCCGTGCAGCCATCTGCGATCCCTCCCAGCACTTCGGGCGAGCGAAGCACCGCTGCCGAGCACGATTCGCTGGCTAGTGGCTCCGCCACCACCTCGGCCTCCACCTCGCCGGCGCAGCCCTCGCACATGCCTCCCAAGCTCTCGCGCAGCCACAGCTTTGGCTCGCGCAGCAAGGGCATCCCTTCGCTCAACTCGAGCACCAGTCTCTCGGCGTACCACTTGACGTCTGCGCAAGGCCCTTCGGCCGATGCGGAGCGTGGCGCTCGTCGCAGCAAGATCGAGGATATCCTGGACGGCGGCGTTGGCAGCCTCAAGCCGCACTCGGCCCGCTCTTCGTACTCTGCTCACCACCTCGTGGCGGATCCTTCCTCGAGGACGCTCCCACCCCCGTTCCCGGCCAGCTCGGCTTCGCACAGGGACGGCAGCCACCATCCTCTGCCTGGACACCACCACACGCATGCCTACAACTACCACCCGTACGGCGGCAGCGACTACAAAAAGAACGCACGCAGCAGCTCGCGCTCCGCACCTGCTAGCCGATCTGGATCGCCGCACGGCTCGCCTGTGTTGCATCACGCTCTGCCCGGCTTGCCCGCCGCCGTTTCGTCGAGGTCGCACAGCCGTCAGAGCTCGATCGGCAACAGCTTTGGCGCAAGCAACGGTCTGGCCAGCAGCGAGTCGAGCCCCACCAGCGTCTACTCGCAGATCCCGGTGAGTGCCACCAACTCGCCTGCAGGCGGGATCGGCCCTCACTCGGCCGCCGGTGGATCGAGCAGGAGCAAGAAGGGTCTTGGCTTTGGCATGACGCCCATCCACTCGGCGCACCGGGAGCACCACGGGACCACACTGCCGCCTCTTGGTCAGGCGCTGTCGAGGGAGACCTCGCCCATCAGCATGCATCTGCCTCCCCCGATGAAGAGGATCCCTTCCCACTCGGAGGGTGTTGCCGCCCCCGAGGTCGACATGTCTTCTGCCTAAGCAACCCGTCGCATCGCATACACACGTTGGATAGGGGTTATCATAGGTATTGTTCTCGGTTCTGTCATTTTCAACTCCCCCCCCCCCCCCCCCCCCCCCCCCCCCCCCCCCCCCCCCCACCCCCCCCCCCCCCCCCCCCCCCCCCCCCCCCCCCCCCCCCCCCCCCCCCCCCCCCCCCCCCCCCCCCCCCCCCCCCCCGCCCCCCCCCCCCCCCCCCCCCCCCCCCCCCACCCCC
>JALBYD010000079.1:0-30872 GCA_023212685.1 Pseudozyma pruni
CGCCTTTCCCTCCCCCCCCTCTTTCCCCTTCTTCCACCCTCCCGGCCCCCGCCCCTTCCCCCCCTTCCCTTCCCCCCCCTGTCTCTTTTTTTTTTTTTTCCCCCCCCCCCCCCCCCCACCCCCCCTTCGCGATCGTAGTTGTGCCTCGAAGTGACACGCGACGCTCCGCGACGAGACTATCTTTCTGACCTGCTGGTTTTCACATGGACTCACAGCATCTTGTATCGCCGCAAGAAGCGGCCGCTCAAGCTCAGGCCCGAAGGATGCAACCTTCTGACACACTTGGCCACCACAGTCATCATCATCACGGTCACGCAGGCTCCGACGACGTTTCAGGAGGCCAATACTTTAACCCCGCAGCCATGGTAGATATCCCCATCATCTCATTGACGCGCTTGCTGTGTCACGCGCGTCGCGTTCGTAGTCGTATCCAAATTGCTGACACTCAGTCTCTCTACCTCATAACCTCCACAACAGCACTCTCGCAACATCGGCATGGACAACAGCAACCAGCAGTCTCACTACGGAGGCATGCAGCTTCCCCCGCTTGGCGCCGGCCAAAGCAACGGCGGGCACGGGGGCATGAGTCACCACGCCTACGGCTACGGCCAGTCGCACGCCATGCCCTCGCAGCTGTCGTACCCCCAGCACTCGCCGAACCCATCGCATGCTCATCTTTCCACTGGCCAACACACCGGTCCCATGTCCATGTACGGCTACGGTGTCCACCACTCGTCGCCGCAGCAGCACTACTCGCACGTGCCTGGTCAGGCTGCCCACGGTGGCATGGGCGGCATGGTAGGCGGCGCTGGCTCCAACCCCATGATGGGCGCTCCCGGCGGCGGCTCGTCCGGTGGTGATTTCGGTGGCCACGGCTTCGGTCAGCACTCGCACTACCAACAGTACTTCCAGCCGCAGAACCTTCAGAGCATCTCTCCCAGCCAGGCCGGTGCCCCTCCGGCAAATGCCGCCGCTGCTCCTGCTGCCAACGCAGCTGGCGCTCAGGCGACCACCAAGGGTGGCAAGCCCGCCAAGGCTCCCAAGGCCCCTAAGGCCCCCAAGGTCGACAAGAAGGCTGCCGCTGCCGCCGCTGCAGCTGCTGCGCCCGTAAAGGCTGCTCCTGAGCCCAAGGGCAAGGCTGGAAAGAAGGGTGCTAGCGCCGACGCGCCCAAGGCCAAGTCGAAAGCTCATCCCTACGCTCAGCCAGAGCCTGCCGCTGAGGCCAAGCCGACCAAGAAGCAGAAGAAGAGCGAGGATCCCCCCAAGCCCTCGACCCTCAAGTCGCGTCTCAAGCCTCCCAAGCAGGCTCCCTCGGCGTGGCAAATCTTCTTCACCGAAGAGCTTCAGAAGATCAAGGCGCAAAGTCCCGACGAGCGTCTCAATGTTGCACATGTCGCCAAGGACGCCGGTCAGCGCTACGCGGCTCTTCCCGAGTCCAAGAAGCAAGAGTTCCACCGTCGCAGTCTCGAAGCCAAGGAGCAGTGGGAGCAGGAGATGGCTGACTGGAAGTCCAAGCTCACGCCAGAGGATATTCGCCAGGAGAATCTCTACCGATCTGCGCAGAGGAAAGCCGGCAAGTCGAGGAAGGGTAACCTCAAGGACCCCAACGCTCCTAAGAAGCCTCTCTCCGCATACTTCTTGTTCCTCCGAGCCATCCGTGCCGATCCCAACATGACGCAGGCGGTCTTCGAGGGTGAGCAGGAGACAACGAAGCAGAGCGTCCTTGCTGCAGCCAAGTGGCGCAGTCTCAGCGAAACGGAGAAGCAACCCTACTTGGATCGCGCCGAGGCCGACAAGGCTCGTTACGAGCGTTTGCGCCGCGAGTACGAAAGCAGCAATGGTCTCGAATCCTAAGCGGTCGTCCACCGGGCCCTTTCCATTCTCGGCGCCGCGACTGTCCATCCGGCGCTATCTATACCACTCACTGTCTTACGTTCCTTGTAACGTTGTACTCCTTCTCAACACGCGCTAGCTGTCGAGCCTTCCTTTCGCCTTGGAGCATCTTCGGTGTGGCGCACTCGTTCGCGTTCGTTTCGCCTTCGCTCAACCTTTCTTCATCGGGTCCTACGGCGCTCGACCTCGTGTGCATGCTGCGCCTTCTGGATGCGTTGCAATCATTTCTTGACCCGTCCCATGTATTTTTGTCAATCCTTCCTATTCCCATGTGACTCATGACCTTTCCAGGAATCTTTGGCGTGCAATCTGGCCGAATCGCTGCGTGATCGTTGAATTGACGTTTCGAAGGTGAACCTGCCTGTGCTGTCTGGACCTGCTTGTGCTGCCGGGTCAGGCCCCACAAGATGCAGTTGCAGCGTTGCATTTTCATTGTTGTCATCGTGAAGCAGGACTCGATTAGGCAGAACGAGTCTTGACGTGGTGACACACAAAGCTCTCGCTCGAAGGCTCGCAACTCGTTGCATTTCAATTGCTGGCAAGTAAGCTGGAAGGTAAGGCTGAGACAGCCCTTCAAGAGGACGGCGCAAAGCGGACCACCATGATCGAGGTGTTGTCTGTGCTGAATTCGTTCAGCGCATGCTCCAACAACTTCTGCGAGGCGGCCTGTGGATCTTGCTCGTCGGCAATCAGGTTGACGGCTTCTTGATCCTCGATCACGTCCCAGAGCTGGATCGAAAAAAAGGAGAGGAAGAGGCGGAGAGTTAGCTCGAGTTTCGCATGTGATTGGAGATGCTCGATGCAGTCATACTTACCCCATCGCAGGCAATGATGAGGAAGCTATCTTCGGTGCCGAGGACGGTCTCGGTTGTATATGGCGAGCCGACGACGAACTCTTTCATCGCAGAATCGCCAAGAGATCGTGTGACGGCGAGCACGCCGTTGACCCGAGCGTTCATGACGAAGCCGCCAGCATCGGTGATCCGCTTTGCCTCTTGTGCATCGGATCCTTTGTGGTCGTACGTCAGACGCACTGCTTTGCCGCCGCGACTGTTGTGAGGACGGTTGATAGGTTGAAAGCCAATTGTGAGTACTTCGTCGGACCTACGAATGCGGCCGGTTCATTGCGTGTCTCTCCTTACCAAAGCACCGCTCTTGCGTCTCCAACGTTGGCTGTGTAAAGGACTCTCCTAGGTGATGCAGACTGCTTGCCTTTGCTCTTGTTGTCGGATGAGTCGAAGCGCTTCGACAGCTCACCCCAGAGACCGTCACCAGAAGCTCGGTCGGCGGATGACTCTCCGGCGGCTGCTTCCTTGTCTGCATCGGCTGTTGAGCCGCGGCTGGCTTCCTCGCCAGGCTTGAGGGGTCGCCCCGAGTCATCCTCCAATCGTAGAAACGCAACCGCCGCTGTGCATCCGCTTGATGAGCCTTTCTGGCTCGCAAGATTCGCAAGCTCCCTGTCGACGCTGTGGAATGTGATGTTCAGCAAGTCCGGGACGGGTTTGTCCTGGTTGGCCTCGAGTGTCTTGAGGAGGTACTGTTTGCACGCAATGCAAGGTTCGTGACCCGGTCAGAATCTGTCCATTCGCTGTCCTGCTGCGCCGAGCCGAGCCGAGCCGAGCCTAGGTCGATCTTACCTTGTGAAAGTTCTGTCCACACCATTCGGCAGCGTCTTTCCCTGCGTGGCCGTCGAAGATACCAAAGAAGCCCTGGCCATGAACATCACCAAAGTCGTAGATGAAGGCGTGTGCGTCTTCCATCGCTCGTCGCCATTTCTTGTTTGAATCCTCTGAGATTCCTACCCGGAAGGAGAGGTCTACGCTCGATCCATTGCCGTCAGCGTTCCTGGTGGCTGCGTCAGAGCCACTCGAAGAAGGCACGTTGGGATGTTGGTTCAGAACCTGCGCAGCGCGAAGATGAGTCGAAGTGCGGTTAGCCTTTCAGCTCCTCTGGGAAGGTTGGGTTCGAAAGAAGCACGGTCACTTACGCCATGAGTATGAATACCATCTGCAACGGTGACAGGAGCCGACTCTGCATCTGCTGATCTTCTGAGATCGCAATCGATAGAATCATGTTCGGGTTAGTGCTAGGCGCCGTTGGAGGGCTCCGAACGAGAGAGCAACTCACTTTTCGCGAGCAGCCATGGTCCGTGTCTGAGAGTGCGCACGGGCTCGATGATCCCTTTCGAGTCGTCTTTAATCGATGATGGAGCTTCGAAGCTGGCGATGGTCGGTGACGAGGATGTGCGATGGAGAATAGTCGAGCTTCGAAAGCGAGTAAGAGTGTAGGCAGATTGGTGACCCGCAAGTGGGTCGGCTGGCTGACTGTGCACTGACTTCATTTCGAAGAGAGCAATTTTGACGTGGAGGGTTTGCCGACATGTGACGTGCATCCCTTGTTCGCGTCCGGTGTTTCTTACTGAGGTCAGAGCGGGTTCCTGCGATCGGGTTCGTTCGCCTCTCGAGGCCAGCTGATACATGGCAGGCAGCCTTTGCTTTGACCTCGTACTCCTTTCTCCTTGGCCACTCATCCTTGCAGTCTCCTCGTGAGATGCAGGAACGTCTCGTGGCATGATCGGAAGGCCAACTTGCAACTTTTGTTCGCGCATCAACTAACAAATTTCACATTGGCGTGTGTGCTTTGCGCGTCTATACCAACCCTCTGGGAGCATCTTTGCTCCAGCGCCATGGCCTGTTGACGGCAAGATCTTCGACTCGGTTTGAGCAACCCTTTCAAAGTCACAGAGAAGGACCACATTGAGCTTCTATCGTGGTTGCAGCCGATCATGGCAGAAGAAGTCCAGACCCTCATCCGCAACTCCGACGCCGTTGGCTGAACGGGCTGCGCCACCTTCATTCTGAATCTGAACGCCGTTTCTGACAAAATAGCAATTTTTGGACCAAATTTGGAGCGAACAGACTGATTGTGCACGTGCGCTTTCGAAGGTGGTGCCCGGCTGAAATTGATCTTCGGCGGTCCAAAGCGCAATCGTTTTTGACTGCTCTCTCCAAAGTCGATCATAAAGGGCTTGTTTGAGCTTTTTGTTTCGTCTAAAGTTGTTGACCAAACACGCGAGACAGCGCATCCCCGCACAGTGCACTTCAGTGGCAGACATGTGTCCACGTTTTTTTTTTTTTTCGCGCGTGATTACTCATCCCCAGTTTTTTTGGCAAAAATGCAAATCAATGCCCAAAAAGACATCAAGACCTGTTTGCCAGCCATTTCAAAATCTTCACATCGAAATGTCGTCGAAATTCATCAAAGAAACAAGTCTTGAAGCGAGTCAGAAATCATGAGTTGACCGTCCGTGGCCCTGAATGGTTTTACCAAAGCTCATCAATCGCAACCAACAGCGAAACGCGATCGCGAGACGGCGTCTTTTCATATCTTTGCACAGACTACCCGCTGTTGACTGTTAAAAATGGCGAGGCCAGCGATAAAAATTGTTCCTGGCCAGATTACAAAGCCGTAATTGGTCAACGGAATCAAAAACCCCCTCAAACACGGTCTTTGACACCGTCATTTGACGCCAAGTTCGATCAGACTCTGCAACATCGGTGTGATCTTGCGATGTTCGTTCAGCCTGGAGTCGAGGTCTTTAGTCCAGAGAGTCTCGTCCGTTGGAGCGGTCCGCTGCGCACGATGCAATCAGGTGACCGCTGATCCCCGCCGATCACTCCAAGCTTGGTGCAGTGGTGGTCTTAGGAGGATGGAACCGACTTTCCCGAGAGGTAGCGCAGGGGTGCGGAGATGGTCGAGCAAAGACTCAGCCAGAAGGTGGGTGAAAGGGGAGGGCAGCGTTTCATCACGAGCCACGAAGCCGCTAGGCGATCGGAGACCATCTTGCTCCATCGTAGAGAGACTGCTCATCATCAGACACATCACACAGACACAAAAATCATTGTCGGATCAAACGCATCTCATTGACCTCATGCTCGCTATCAATCAGCAGTGTCTCGACGAGACATGTGCTACATCTGCGAGGACCACACTGCCAGCGTATTGCCAAAACCGTTGCGGAGGTCTCCCTCGTCGACGACATCCTCGTCATCGACAGTGACCATCTTTTCCACCCCAACGGTGTTCAGATTGAGGATCCAGACATTGGCATCATCGACCAAGTCTTGAAGCCAGAGGATCCTCTTCTGCGAGCGTCGCGCCGACACCTGATTCTGGTCGTAGTTGTCGAAGAACGAGTAGAACCCGGCGCCGTAGACGAAGACGTTGGTGCTGTTGGCGATGCGCATGCCGAGCCCGCGGTTCTCGTATGGATCATCGGGGTCTTTGAAGGGCGATGTTGGCGACTGTTCGGATGTGAGCTCGAAGTTCGGGTCGCGATACCTGTCGACGGAAAGGGCCTCTTCTGCGCTTGCGACCGCGCGGCCTGCACCCTGGAAGTAGGCGGTTTCTGTCTGCGCCAAGGAGATGAAGATGTTGCTGGCTCCCACGATGTTGTACTGATAAAGGATCGCATGCTCTGACGCGCCGCCGTACATCCAGACCGGGCCATCGCAAGATTCGACGAGGATGCCTCGACCCGAGAGGATATTGACCTGTGCGCGATTCCTGTAATCGAGGTCATGGTCCGCTGTCCACACCCAGACGTTTTCAATGTAGGCGCTGGACTGCTTGGTCAGATGCAGGCCGAGGAAGCTCGCACGGCAGCTGTCCTTCAGAGGCTGTTCGCGAGCGCATTTGTCTGCCTCCAGGTTTGTCCCTGCGAAGCCACCCAGCCTGATGTGACTGTCCCAGATCCCGGCCGAGCCTTGCATGCCTTCCGCCTCGCGGATGTTCCACTCGACCACGATGGCACCTGGAGCGGGGCCTCGCGCAGAAAAGATGATGTCGGAGATCTCCATGACGCCGGAGTCGCCTGGTTTGCCGACCCGCACGACCGGCTGGGGATCGCTTGCATTCTGGAAAAGAGCGCCACCGCCCATAAGGACGGGCCACACTTCGCCAACGATCCTGGTGCCCGGTGGGAATGTGACGGTCGATTCGAGGAAGTACGTGCCCTGAGGAAGGTAGATAATCTTGTTGTCCGCACTGGCGTCGTCTAGGATCTTCTGCAGGGCTTTCGAATCATCTGTGGTACCGTCTCCAGCGCAGCCAAGATCCTTGACATTGACAAAGTCGGAGACGCTCGCCCATTCGTACTGAGGTCGGCTGCGGCTGAACCATGGTCGCGATGGCCTGGTCTGGTCGACCAGGCTCGTCGGTCGCGAGATCTCCAGCTCGAATCCACTATCGGCCTGTTTTTGAGCGTGCAGGCCCTCTGCTGTGAATCCTTGCACCCAGCTCTCTATCACGTCGGCTTCATCAGAGCCGTCCAGCAATGTCGAGCCGTCACCAGTCGTGACAGCAGCACCGACGTTCTCGATCGCAATATTGTCCAGAACCAACGTCCCCGAATCCGGCGTCAGGATCTGGAATGCGGTATCGACGTTGCTCAACTGCCAATCGTAGGCCAAGATGGAGGCAGCTCCTTGACTTCCCGATTCTGGATTCGGGCTCGTCCGCATGTCGAGGCCCAAGGAGCAATTCGTGATCCTGATGTTGTGGTACGACCAGCCCCAATTCCAGGCCTGCGTGATGGCGGTCTGGCAGTTCTCGAAGGAGCTGTTGCGGAACGTGAACTGCTGGTTGCCGACGTAAGCGCCGTATCTGCCGCCTCGGAAGGTGAGGTCGGACATGAAGCCACCGCTACCGTTCTCCATGAAGATGCCCTGCTGGCCGTTCTTGGCATCCTGCCGCATTTCGAAGTGGACGTTGAAGAGGCCGGTAGCCTGGCTCACCTGGTGGTGAATACCGGTGCCAGACGAAGGCGGCATCTGTGTGAGATCGATCTTGAAGTTGTATACAGCACGGAAGAAGTTGTTCTGGTTGATGTACCAGTTGGACCCATCGGAGCCATATGGATCCTCATCAATGACGGCAATGCCCTCGAAGTGAGGGGCCGCTAGTAAGGTGGGCCGATCCGCGGCACTGCCCATCAGCTGTGTGTAGTAGTATGAGATGATGGGAGATG
This sequence comes from Pseudozyma pruni, assembly GCA_023212685.1. Lineage (NCBI taxonomy): Eukaryota > Fungi > Basidiomycota > Ustilaginomycetes > Ustilaginales > Ustilaginaceae > Pseudozyma > Pseudozyma pruni. Next base: position 7,922 of record JALBYD010000079.1, read on the forward strand.
ACACGAGATATGTTCCGGGTGGAAAGTACACGACGGCGGGAGAGATGGTGGAGCTTCCACAACCTTGACCGCAGCGACTGCCCTGGCTGATGGCTTGGTTGATAGCCTTCGTGTCGTCGGTGATGCCGCTGAGGGATGCAAAGGCGAGAAGAAGTATAGTCAGCGCATTTCCAAGGGGCATCTCGTCGTAGCGGACGTCTTCTCGCCCAGATACTTACTCGCCCTTGGCTCCAAAGTCCTTGACATCGCGAAAGACGCGATACGATTTCGGGTCTGGATTGTACGTTGCGTTTCCGTTGTGCTCGATGAGCTCGAACCAGAAGGTATCCTTCGACGCACCCACCCTGGCCCGACTCGCCTCGTTGGGGCCACTAGGCTGCATGGTTGAATTGATGCTCAGCGAGAAGGGAGAGGACAGCAGCTGGCCGCCGAAGCTACTCGAAAGGGAGTCCTGTACAAGTCGCGTGAGGTTGGCGGCGTTTTCGAGATTCGCCCATGCGACCTGACTCTGTTGAAGCACTTGCACGATACCGTCAAAGAGGGTCTTGCCGGCCTCTGCCACACCGGCGAGGCCGCTAGCCGTGACTTGCAGGACGTTCGGAAGGACGCGCTGGGCGGGCACCAATTCTGGCTGAATGGCGAGAGATGGCGGGTCGTGGTCAAGCTGCAGATCTGGAAAGGCGAGCCTTTTTACCGGTCCCTGAAGTGGAGGGCTGAAGGTCTCGATATGATCAATGCCAGTATCCGGAGCAGCAGTGGCATACGATTGCAGAGCCGCTTTGCTGATCGCTTCTGTATTTGACTTCGATGGGTCTCGCTGGATCGGCACGTCGCTGACCAGCGCATAGCAAGGCACTGCGCTAAGGATGGCGAAGACCACCAACACGCTTATGAGCGCGTTCACGCCTCGTCTCTTGGTTGTGGTGGCATCCGGCTTGCTGGATAGAAGCATACTGAGGAGTGTGGTGGAAGCCTGACTGATAGGCGTGGCGCTGCGCCAGTCTCGCGAGCTTATGTATGTTGAAGCGGCAAGAGGGACGATCAGATGTTGTCAGAGGCCGGCGCCATCAAATGCTCTGCTTACGGTCTCGCCGAATGAACCGAGCTGATTGGTGCCTGGCCGAGCAAAGGGCACCGGAGAGATGATATGGAGGTGAAAGATCAGCGTTTCAGAGCAGAAGAAGTCGCCGAAGGGAATGGCTATCCTGACCGGAGGTCTCTGACTGCTGCCCACTCTGATCAAGATGCTCAGCATTCTAGGGGCATCTTACGGGCATCGCCGCGTTGCTGCCAACGCTTAAGAAGCACCTGCAGCTTGTCAACCGGCTCGCTCATGCTCATACGCAGTCTGACGAACGCCGACGATTCAGAAAGCATGATGCTGGATGCTCGGAAGGATCAAAGCTCGGCTCAGCAAACGAAATCGACCCATCGAATGCAACATGTCAATTGAAATTTGATTGCGCTGTTTGGCAGGCAGAGAAAGTTGGAGCGACTAAAAAGTCGCCCGGTCTGGATTGGAGAGAGCGACTTTAAAGTTGTCCATCTCTGAGTGGAGGGAGCAACTTTAAAGTCGTTCTGAATTTTGGAGAAATCTGGCAGGAAACCTGTACGCTAGCCTCATGCTCCACTACCAACACACCCGTCAACTGAGAATTGACGAAACATGTTGGCAGAAGTTAAGCAAGCGTTTGCATCCCTCGCACGAGTGCTTTTGCCAGCGGCGTACAGTAGGGCCCGACTCTCTCGCACAAGGTTTGCAGCGAGAGCTTACACATGTGGTAAGGTTGCGCGTTGGGCATAGTCGAGCAAAGGCGTAAGGTGACTGTCGACGGCCCCGAAATCAGCGGGTTCAATGCGTCCTGCACCGTAGCTAGTGACGATCATTGTGGTGCCCGTATCATGGACGCCCCAGAAGAAATAATGAGGTCGACCTTCTAGAACGTTATCTGCGATACCTTTGGCAAGCAAATTATGTGTGTAGCGAGAAGGATAATGGTTGGTCATGTATATGGGGATCGGAGAGTTGTCTCGACCGAGGGCATAAACGAAAGGGAGCTGACGGCTGGTCTGCTTGACCGGCCATCTGTTGCGGTAGTGATGACCCCAGAGTCCGGCTAGCTCTTGAGGCAGTGCCCATCTGAGCTTGCCAGCAAAGACGATGGAGTTGATCCGATGACGCAGAAGCTCGTCGTGATCGTAGAAGAGGTGATTCTTGCGCCCGAAGTCTGCAAATGGCTTCACCGAAGGAAATCTTGAGAAGGACTTAGGCTCCCAGTGAAAGACTGGTTGTAGCCGTTCTCCGACCCCGCCATTGTCGGCACGATCAAACACAGACGCCTGCAAGGGGGAGGCTGAGGCGCGCGAGCTACTGGCTGCAGCACCGGGGCTCGTCGACTGGACTTGGTGAGGGTCCACAATCAACAAATTCAGAAAGCCTTCGTTGTCATCGTCCGGGACAACACTAGGGTTGGACTTCTGGTTCTGTCTGAGGTCATCCAGGAGCGAGTCCAAGATCCGCTGGTCCTCCTGGTCGAGTGGACGTCCATCAGAAAAAAGGTGGTCGCGGTCGAGCGAGGGCTGCGAGGTGGCAAGATCATGCGACGACGGCTGCTGCGACCAAGGAGAGGACACTTGCTGACCGAAGGGAGAGGCTCTGGTGCTCTCAAGGTCCGAGCTAGGAAGAAGAGGAGCCCGGTTGTCGCCTCGCGAGTGAGAGTCCATGGGAATGGCAACGACAAGGCACGTCACCAGCCACCAAAGGCACAGGGTCAGGGCATGAATTCGGGTGTACATGGTGCTGGCCCTGGTCAGAAGATTGCGACGGTGGAGAACGGCAGGAAAAGTGAATGAAATGGCGGTATGGAAGATTGGGTAGCTGGCCTCACAGCCTCTTTGAGCGCTCCCTTTCCCTGGCAATAACCTTGTGAAGACGGAGAAAGGCGAGATTGTTCATGTGACTTGGTCAAGCTCTGCATCATTCGATTCGGCGTGCAACATCCGTGGTTCGCCCACCCCCACTGTGTGTCTCGTTGCTGCAACCTCGTGGCAACAACCTTCTCGATATCGCAACGCTAATTTGTGTGCATGCATGCTTCGAGCGTGTTTGACAATCTCTTGCTGCGAACTCAACTGAAGTCGACGGCTTTCTGTTCCGGAACCGTGAAGCCGAGCTTGCCGGTTTCGAGCCCCTTGAGAAGATTCCGCAAACAGACGGCTTCCATCTCGGTCTGTGTCTCTAGCGTGAGAGTTCCCACATGAGGAAGCAATTCGACCTTGGAGTCTTTGAGGGCAAAGAGTCTCTCGTGGATTTTTGGCTGAGTTGATGATCGATGTATATGAGGGAGAGCAAGATTAAGATTCGTGAGGTCAGCAGCGACGTCATGGACGGGCACTCGGAGCGAATCCGAGCGAGGGTGATGGATACGTACCTCAGCCTCAAAGACGTCGAGACCAGCGCCAGCAATGACACCTTGCTCGAGCGCTTCGGCGAGCTCCTCTTCTTTGACCACGGGACCTCGGGCAGTGTTGATGAGGATAGCATCCTTCTTCATGGACTGGAGTTGCTTTGTGCCGATGAGGCCCTTTGTGGCAGGCGTAAACGGGCAATGCAAAGAAACGACATCGGACCTCTGAAGGAGCTCATCGAGCGTCTTGATGTACTGCATGCCACCCTTGGCTGCTCGCGATTCCACCTCGACACTGAGCTGATTGCGGTTGTGATAGATGACGTTCATGCCCAGAGCGTGAGAGGCCTTGTGTGCAAAGGCTCGACCGATGCCACCTGCCCCGACAATGCCAAGCGTCTTGCCACGCGGATCCCTAGCATCGAGGAAGGAGAAGGCAGAGTTGAACTTGCCCTCGTTCATCTGGGCCTTTGCCAAAGGAAATCGTCGAAGCGCGCCGAGGAGAAGGTAAAGAGCCACATCTGACGTGGCATCGTCTACTGCCGTGGGTACGTTAGACGCCTGGATGCCCCTGTCGGAGAGAGCTTGCACGTCCAGCTGGTCGTATCCTGCGCCGTTGTGCACGATGAAGCGCAGCGATTCCGGAAGCTGAGATACGAGCTCGGTGTCGAAGCGACCAGTGATCTTGATGGAACGAGCACCTCCAAAATGGCGATAGATGCCAACGACCTGAGCGTACTCGCCGCCGCTCTTGAACTTGTCGATGAGCTCTTGCCGTGACTTTGCTGTCGATTCGATCACATCAGCTACGCTGGAAAGCTGCTTAAGTTCCGAAGTGGCGAGCTTGATCTGATCCAAGAGGAGCACCTTTGGCTTGGCGCATACTGCAGAGCTCGAATGGAAGTGACTGCGCCAAGCCAGAAAGACTCGCTTGCTGGTTCTTGCTGAGTGAGCCGTCAGACGTGTGATGTGCTGAGCAGCCTGCATATTCGAAGTCGTCTCCTCTGTATCGCTTGTTCCGAAAGATGTGATGGTCGACCGAGAACCGCTAGGCGACGAAGAAAGTACCCCGCACTATAACCAATCACACTATCAGCGTCCGTGCCAACCGGCCTTTCGGAAGAGCCGAAGAGTGAATAAAGCCGCGAGACGCGGCTTGAAGGCGAAAGATACGCTGCTGGCCGAGTGTGGAATACGTCAGCATGACTCTTTCAGGGTCCTAATTTTTTTTGGTGGGTTGGTTTGGAATCTTTTTCTTTTGGCAACTCCACAATTCGGAGAAGCAGCAGCAGCCACCATCCTCCTCTTCACCAGCATCATCCCCTCGCTGTCGTCTGATCACCGTCTTTTCGTCTTGCCTGCATTCCTGACCGTCAGGGTTGGAGAATTGCTTCAATCATCTTGCGTTCTCTCGTCTCAGCCCTCAGCTTGAGATGGTCTGCCGGATCCTCAGCATTCAGTAGAGCCATCCTTTCGCGATACACCCTTGCGACGTCGTCATTGGCAGCGACTCCAATATCACAGGCGGCAGCATATATCTACAGTATCGGCCTCTGCAATATGAAGCGGTCAGCTCCTACCAGCACTGGTGGCGCAGGCAGCAACTGGAAAGCGCTCAAGAAGACGCTCAGCTCCGATGCTCCCACCTCATCCTCCTCTTCTTCATCAGCAGCAGTCGGCCGTCGAAAGCTGTCCACGTCTCAACCCAAGCCAAAGCGAACAAAGCCACTTGCCATCGACAACGAAGACTCGGGAGGCAGCAAGTCCTCCAGCCCGGCTCCAACAGCGTTACCATGGTTTGCCGAGGACATCTCGCCACAGGACTTGGAGTTGGTACGCCAAAGTGCATCCGACAAGATGTCGCGCAGTGGGCAATGGGAGGGGATCATGGATGCCAAGCTCAAGAAGCGCGTCATCCTCGGTGGTCTGCCTTCCGACGCGGATCCGGCCAAGAAGGAGCCCGGAAACTACCTTGCCATCGATTGCGAGATGGTAGGTGTCGGCGATAAAGGTTCCGAGTCGATCCTTGCACGTGTGTCAATCGTCAACTTTCATGGCGCTACCATCATGGATCGCTTCGTACGACCGCAGGAGAAGGTGACCGACTATCGAACCTGGGTGTCCGGCGTTCGGCCCAAGGACCTGAAAAACGCACCTTCGTTCGGCGAGGTTCAAGGAGAAGTGGCCAATTTGATAAAGGGCAAGGTGTTGGTAGGACATGCGATACAAAACGACCTGAAAGCACTGCTGCTCTCGCATCCTCGACCGCTCATTCGCGACACCGCCACATTCCAGCCTCTGCGCGACCTGGCCAAGACCAAATACCCGAGCCTCAAGAAGCTCGCCAAGCTCGTGTTGGGCATCGACATTCAGCTCGAAGGCGAATCGCACTCGTCGGTCGAAGATGCTCGTGCTACCATGGCGGTATTCCGCAGTCAAAAGTCAAAGTGGGACGAGATGCTTCGGTCTCAGGGCCGTGGCGGGCCAGGAGCGGTGGCGAGGTTAGCTTCGAGGTCAGCGGGTAACAAGGTGTGGAAGGCTCCTGCCAACGGCGAGGCTATAGACGCTGCTTCGCCCGCGCTCAACAAGAGGAGCATGTCGACGTCAACGGGTGGCGCAGCATTGCAGGATACGGTCAGGTTGAAACCGAGGATGGCTGCCAAGGCGGATTGGTGGAAGGACTCCATGTGAAGCCGACCCTCATACAAGTGGCATAGAGATTCGGCGTGTTGGTTTGTGTAGATCGTTCCGCACTTTGCATCGTGTAATTGTACTCGCATTTCCCGTACCAGGGTCTCGTTACGACGTGTGCTTGTATCTAGCGGCAATGATTGAATGGGAGGAAGGAGATCGTTACACCACGACTAAAGGGGATCGGGTAGAGTACAGGGAGTGCAGAGCGAGAGTTGCTCCGTATGCAGATGTAAGCTTGGGCGTTGAAGTACAAGTGGATGCGCGAACTTCGGAGGAGCCGAACGTCGTCTTTTGTGATGACAGCAAGGAAAAGGGCACGGAGATGTCGCGATTCGAGACCGCTTGCGGAGACGCGGAAGATGCCAGCTGCTTGCTGACGATGCGCAGTTGCCGGGGTGCCAAAAAGACGGCTCATGCTGTGGGTTCGTCCTTCTTGGTGAGGTGAGATCCGATAAGCTTGGCCATCTCGAACGAGCTGCGTGGTGCAAGAATGGCAGTCGTTTGTCAGTAAGGTGGTGAAGCGGTGCCGACAGGCTTGCAGTCATGATTGAGACTCACTCTACAGCTTCCTTGCCGAAGATGGAGGTGAGCTTGGGGTCGCAGAGGATCTAGGAGCGCGGAAGAGAGAAAGTGCGGGAGAACGAGATGGTTAGCATTCTGATGGATGGCGCGGAGAACCGTTGCGGAAACGAGGCTGTGTGCGAGATCGTACCTGTCGCTTGTTGCTTTCGTTCTGAAGGTTATTCGACTTGATGTACGCCCAAAGCTGCTTGACAACGGCGTGGCGCGGCATCTGTAGCGGATCACGATGAGCAACGTGGTCATAGAGTAAGGTCAGTAACAGTAGCTTGCTGAGCTTCGATGCGGGTGCGGATACATACCTCGTCTCCACCGCAGACCTCGGCAAGCTTGGGAGAGAGAATCAAAGGCCTGTTGAATGGGTTGTTGGGGTTGGCAGCCCGCTTCTTGCGAGGCTCGTCGTCGTCGTCGTCGTCGTCGGCAGCGGCGCGCTTCTTAGCGGCCTTCTTCTTGGGCTTGGGCTCAGCTTTGGGCTTAGAACCGTTGGATGCCGAGGACTTGGCAGGCGCAGCTTTGGGAGGTGCGGGTTTGGAGGTGGCGGAAGAAGTGCTAGAGGGAGCGGGAGTATGGCCACCTCTCACACCACCCAGACCGGGAAGAGCGAGACCACCGGAGGTCGGTGCGGAGGAAGCGCCATTGTAGGAGTGGGTGGCTTGCGGAGGAGTGGGCATGCCTTTGGAGATCTGATCGAAGCAGTCGCGGATGACCTCGTCGACCTGCTTCTTGCTTGCGGAAAGGTCAAAGGTTGGAGGAAGAGCGTGTGGTGGCAGTTGAGCGAGCTGTGCGCGGACCTTCTTAGCAGAGACCGAGCTGAGGTCTGCGTTGTTGAGGATCTGGATGATGGCGGGACGGAGAACGGCAACGATGGCCGGGTCGAGTGGTTGAGGCTGCGACATGATTGTGAAGAGTCAAGAAGGTTCGATGAGAATGTGACAGTGTGACTGGAGACAAGAGGCGGAATAGAGTTTGGATCGGGAGCTCAGTAGCTCGAGAGAGAGAGAGAGAGAGCGTGTGTGTGTGTGCTGCGGAGCGTGACTTTGGTGAGGAAGAGGCGGTCAAAGACCAGCGTTGCAAGCGGCTGTTCGCGAAGCACGTCGAAGCAGGTCGAGCTGGAAATGGAGCGAGCCGGTCCTTGAACGAACAGGGGGCAAAGCAAGCTGCTGAGTTGATCTGATGGGAACGTAGCGGCTTTGCCGAGCGAAAGCGAAAGCGAAGGTGACGGTGACTAAGATGGATAGAAGGATGAGCACAAAGGTGATGTGAAAAGAAGCAAGCCAGGAAGACCTCGACTCAGTCGTTCGAGCAAACTGAATCATTCATTCATTTCGGGCGTTCCGTTGGTAGAAAGTGGACCAAGCGCGACGCATATTTCGTCTCTCTCATGCTTGACTGCGCCTGCAACGGCCAATTTTCGCAGGTGTACTTCGACGCAAGGCAAGGCAACGCCCAAACTTTAAACCCGCTCAGCTCTGAACGCGAGCCAAGCGCACGAGAAACGACGCGATCCTACAGCACGAGCGTGGGAAAGGCGAGTCGGCTACTTGGCTGCCCACGCACTTCTCCTTCTGCCAAGATGATGAAACTCAAGGAGATGGTGGCTGTCGGAAAGAAACCCATTCCAAAGTGTGGACTGCAAAGCCGCCAGGGCGCAAGTCACGCTGTGCGATGAGGAGGTTCGACTCCACCAGATTCATGGTCGCCGTTCCTTGGAGCGTATCGCTGCTTCTACCTCGTTTGGAAAGGCAATCCAGAATCACGACCAATGCATCCCTTCTCGGATTCTGCCGACAATCGTCGCTTGTTCCGAGGCAAGGTGGGATGCAGGCCCAGCTGTGGCTTGGCTTGCTTCTCACCTTGACACCCACCAATTTCATTCCAGGCCGGATCACCCGCAATCTCTCTCACTCAAGCTCTGAGCCGTTGTTTCACGATCAAACTGTCCTCTGTTTGCCATCACACGTGAGGCTGCCGAGCAGAATTGGATCCTTCTCGACCATCGCTTCTGACACAGCACGATCGGTTGTGTTCCGTCGGCTGAAAGGCTTAGAGAAGAGTGGCTGGCTGGCGTCTCGTGAGCAGTGATGCTAAGAAGGGTTCTACGACGTACATGCAGGACCGAGCCAAATTTCAATCAGGCCGGTCCCTGAATTCACGCAGCGTGGCCTGTGCTGCCAGTCAAACACACACACACACACGCCTTTCTGCTCCACCCATCACCTCTGCTCTCCTCGTCATCACCACCACCACCATCCGGATCCACACACGCTCTCCCATCCGCAACTTGAGCTGTCGTCACACCGACTCAGTGTTCTCAAAGATGCGTAGCAGCTAGACTGCCTCCTCAGCATAAAGCTTCACAGTCGCCGATCCTGCAGCCGACTAGCATTCGCTCGGTCCTAGTCTAGTAAAGCACAGTATGGCGTCCTCACCACCACCACCACCACCACCACCACCACCAGCCCAGGCTGCAAATGGTCAAATAGCCAACAATGCTCCATCAAATGGCATTCCAACTCGAGCCGGTCTGGACAAGCCAGTCCCACCGACACCTCACCCAGCATCTAACGGACAGCAGCAGCCATCTTCCAGCTTTGCGGACACTGCATCCGTACCTGCCTTGCATCCTGACATGGACCAGCGCAAGGGCCAATCGGATGGTCGAGTAGACGGCGACGCATCTCGCGTCTACGAGTCGCATTCCAAACCAAGAGAGGTCTTCCTACGTGTACGCATCCAATCCATCGAAAGGGCCAAGAAGGACCTGCTCGTCCGTTTCGATGCCCTCACAAACGTCCCCCACTTTCGCGCTGCCTCCTATCCCGGCGTCACTCGCACCTACCGACAGCTCTGCCTCTTTGCTCTTGCCCTTTCATTATCGAGTCCAGCCATCATCGTTCCTGCCCTGCCTTTGCCGTCCACAACCGCAAGCGGCTTGGAAGATACCCGCATCCTCCGTCTCATGCTTGGAAGGTGGTTCTCTCGCGTCCTAGCAGAGCCAGCCCTACGAGACCATCCCGAGACCCGTAACTTGATCGAAGCCGACTTTGCCTATTCGCCCACCCCTCCCGGTACCGGCAGCTCTTCAGCCGCTCGCAAGCGCTTCGCAAATGCAATGGCAAGCGCTGCCTCGGTGGCCTACGGCGGTGTCGACACTACTGGTGGTCTTCCCAATGGCGTCCTCGCCACTTCTGCCTCCGCATCCACAGGCTCTCGCATCGGAAGCGGCGGTCTCGGCATCCTCGGTCTGGGTGGCAGCTCAAAAGGTCTCAGCACTTCCCGCAGCGTCTACGATGACGACGAAGACCTTGTAGCGGCCAGGGCGGAAGTGACACGTCTCGAAATGCAGTTTGCTGATGCTGCAGAAGCTTCCGAGAAGCTCGCTCATTCGCGTCGCTCACTCACCGCTGCTCTGACAGACTTGTCGGTCAAGCTCAACAATCTTGGCGCCGTCGAGGAGATTCGTCCGCCTTCCCTGCGCCTCGGTCTTCCGCATGTCCTCAAACGTACCGCTTACACAGCACGCAGCCTCGGTGAGCTGCAGGACTCCTTGAGCAATACGGAGCTCTTGACCATCGGCGACGCTGTGGCATACCAGTCCATCAACGCCAGAGCAGCCAAGGAAGCCATGCTTGCCCGCAACGCTCTCGTCGAAGAGCACCACAATGCGCAGAAGGCCACCGTCAACAAGAAAAGAGAAGCCGAGCATCTCAAAATGCAGCGCAATCTTCGCGCCGATCGAGTCGATGACGCACTCGAGGAGCTCGAGGAAGCCAAGCGACACGAGCACGCACTTGCCCTCCATCTCAAGAAGATTAGTCAAGAGCTGCACAACAGCTTGCAGAGCCACAGCAGATTCGCGCATCAAGACTTGCAGCAGGCGCTAGCAGAACATGCTAGAGGCAGCGTCATGTTCTCGCGGCAGTTGTTGAAGGAGATGAAAGGATTGAAGGCGGAGCTGGACAATTCGGCGAGAAGACCAGAAAGCAGACAACAGACGCCGCAGAGACCCTCATTTGGACCCCCGAACACTCCGGGATCGTCACGACCACCATTTGCGCATATCGACTCGGGTCGCAGCAGTCCCGGAGAGAGGCGCTCCTTCACGCAGTCGAGACCGGATGGCCTGCCGTACACTGGCTCCTCCGATTTGGGCGCGAACAGCAACAGGCCGCCATCGTTCCTACCGGACAGCATGGCTAGATCCTCAAGCTCGGAATCTTCTGTGCGGAACAATGCCTCTTCACCGCCACCACAACAGCCAGCAGTACGTTCGCCAATGCCGACCACACCCAACGCACGGTCAGGCGCCTCTCCCATGGGCACACCCAGCCTGTCCCAATCGATGCATGCAGCACAGGCGCCGTCCATGTCCCGAGGCAGCACGCAGGACGATCCATTCGCTTCTGGTTTCAGCAATGCTGCTGGAGCGGCTCCCGGAACGCAGTCCATGTTCCTGCATCGTCCCAACGCAGCCAACTCAAGGCCGAATCCGTTTGGCACACTCAACTCGGGTTCGTCAGGTACAGCCAGTGGCAGGTCGAGGATCTCGGCGTCAGAAGCAGCTAGAAGTTTGGCGGGGAAGTTCTGATCGTGCGCATGCCTCGTTTGTGTTCGATGCATGCCTTTTCACTTTCGCAGCCCCATCGTGTCAGTTCAGGCTGTGCACAAAAGAGGAGACCCGACGCCAGTGTCGCTCGACGACAAGCACACTCGGAGCAAACAAGAGGACGTCGAGAGGAAACATGCAAAATTAAGACTGAATCGAAGCAATTGTCAAACGAAACATTGTGCGGATCCTTCCAGAGCGAAATGAGGGGTGATGTCAGGGGAGGGTAAGAAGTTGCAGTTCCATGCGGTTGACGATGAACGTTCGGTATACATAACGTGAAGAGGGAGAAACGACGGTGGAGAGCATCAGCTGTACAGCGCAGCACCCATCCTCCTGGCCGCGGTCGAACTCGGCGTGGTAGGCTCGGGCGGTGCACCCCCCTGCGGCCTGCCTTCGCCCGAGAACTGCCTTCGATGGCCTCCTCCACTCGAATGCGGGCTCGACGGCGGTCCTTGTAACATGAAGCCCGGTGCCGGCGGTTGAAGCGGGGGCAGCTGTCTCGAGGACGTCGACAAGGGCGATGGCGGTGGGTAGTGACCTCGTCTGACAGCGGAGGGCGTCTGCGACGAAAACGGCGACGTGGGCTGCATCGAAGGCGACAACGGCCCCGCAGCGTGCGGATGCGACATCATCCGGTTATGCGTGGGGGTCTGCGAAGAAGGCACAAATCCATCCTGTCGATTGGTCGGCGAGAATTGGCCGTAGACACTTCCGGGTGGAGCAGGCGCACCGATCGACAGCTTGTGCAGCGGTGTCGACGTCGCTCCTTCCGCAGCGTACGAGTCGCCTCGGGAAATACGACGGGCGTGCGATCCACTCTTCCTTCGACCGCTGGAACTGGCCGGGTTGGAATCCTGACCGTAGTCCGACTCCTGCGATTGCTGGTCGGACGCGGATGCCGAAAGACCGGCCCCGCCATCACCATCGTCGCCATTGGCCCTGGCTGCTGCCTCTTTGCGTCGCATCAGCAGATATCGCTGTCGACATTGATGATAAGACCTCGTGCCCACCGCACGCGAGATGAGCTCCCAGCGTTGTCCGTGCTCCTTGATGGCGGCGCGAAGCTTTGTGTCCTCCTCCGAGGTCCATCGTACGTACGGCAGCCTCTTTTCGGGGTTCTGGTTCCCGCCGAAGCTCTTGCCCTCGCCGTTCCGGGAAGCGCCCTGCGAGCCGCCCGACTTTGGGCCGCGGGATCCGTCCTGCGCCCGAGAGGACGACAGACGCGAGCCAGACTTTCGTCGAGGTTCGCCGTCCATCGCCATCTCGTCGTCGCTGCTGAGGCTGCCGATGGGGCTGACACCCTCGTACTCGCCAGACTTGTCGCTACCCTGCGACGGGTTCTGGCTTGCGGTGGCTTGGTCTGCGAGCAGGTCGAGCGCGCTCAACACCTGACTTCCGCCAGCGCTGGGCGGTCCGCTGGGCGCATAGTCGTGGTACGGACGACCTTGCATGAACGGGTCAGCTCCTTCGGTCTGGGTTCGAATGCGAGGCTGACGTTCGCCGAGGAAAGGAGAGCCGTAAGGCTCAAAGTCGAAGGCGGCAGACGATACTCGGCGGCGCTTGGGGCTCTCGTGGGCCAAACGGAGCGGGCTCGAATGGACAGGGTACGGCGGAGCGGCGTGGCCATAGGGATCATACTCCGGACCTCGTTGCGTAGCGACCGAAAGCGGCGGAGGATAGCCCATACCACGGTGGGGTGGCTCTCGCGAGTAGTACGTGGGGTCGCCGCCAGGAGGAGGGAAAGGCGGCGCGGGTCTTCCTTGACGCATGGTGGGCGAGGGAGCGGCAGCGCCTGGGTTGAGCGTCTCGGCTGCCTGGAGGAGCTCGTCGATACCCGTGAAGGACGACGCTGAATCAACCCTACGGTGGCGGCCAGACCAGCTCTCGCGGCGATCGTCCCCTCGAGACAGCTCCTCGAGTTCTCGAGCCCGCACACCCGTGCGTGGAGTATTGGGAATGCTAGCAACAGACTTGGGCGTCTTGGGTGGTCGCTCGGCTGTTCTGGATGGCGGCGTGCGCGGTTCAAGGCGGTAGGTCACATCCCTATCCTCGCTGGCCTGTCGCTTGATGGGGGAAGCGTGCGAGATTGGTCCGGAAATTTCGGCGGCTGACGCCAGGGCCTGACTGTTCGGAATCGCAGCAGCAGATGTCTGCCTGCCGTTCTCCTGGGAAGTGGGGAGCGATGCCGACTCGACAGGCGAACCGGATGCTGCAGCGGCGGCGGCCGCTTGTTCCTTGCGCAGCTCGCGCAATCGTCGAGCGGCCAGCATAAGATGCTCTGTCTCTGCGTCGCCCATGGTAACGTTGCGCTTCTTGCGGTTCTTGTCTCTGCGACTGCCGGAGCGACTAGGAGTGGTGGGCGCAGTGCCAGGCTGGCTGAGATCGCCTGGGGTCTGAGCGCCGAGGGCGTCCGCGTCTGATGCACCGGCGGCAAGGTCGGTCGCCTTGATCCCGCCAGAGACGAGGTACGGTCTGAGAGCCTTGAGCTCGCTCTCGAGCTTGTAGACTTGGGCTTCCGCATCCCTGACACGAGCCTTGAGATGCCTCTTATCCGTGATGAGCTTGTTCCTTTCCCGGAGGAGCGAAGCGGTAGGGGAGAGATCGGTGTCGACCTCGGCGAGACCGGAGCTGGAGATGCCAAGGCCTGTGGTGCCTGGCGAGGGAATAGTCGCACTGTTCTCGTGTGGGGAAGATCGGAAGCTTGGGCTGCTCAAGATCCGCTGGTTCGTGTCTCCGTTGAGGCCTGCAGCTTCGGATTTGAAGGACGAGACCCGAGCATGGCTGGATGCCGTGCCGGAAGCAGCAGCAGCTTTGGCTCGATCAGCAAAGGTGACAACGGGAGCAGTAGCCGTGCTGGAGCGTCTCTCGTCGAAGCCTTTGGCTTCTGCGCGATTCAGCAAGGCACTGAGCATCTTTGCTTGTGCCTTCCATCCATCCAATTCGGCCTCGAGACGATCCGTGACGTTGCGATGAGCAGCAAGTGCATGAGCATGCGCCTGCTTCATCGAGGAGATGACCGAGAGAGCGGTAAGGCGTGTCGACTTGAGCTGTGATTGAGCTCGATCGCGCGATTCGGTGAGTGTTGTGCATCGAGAGGCAAGCATCTTGACCATTCCAGCCAATTCGCGCTCCCTTTCGCTGGCGGTGCTGTCTGTGGGCTGGTCCAGGCCCATGTTGGCCAAAGAGCCTAGAATGTCCTCCAGGCTGCCGGACTCTTCAGCTGGCGAAGAAAGGTCAGCCGAATCACCGTTGGTCGAAGTAGAGCCGTAGACCAGCATCTCGATCTCTTGTTTGGTGGGGCCGACACCAACACCGAGCATCGGAAAGGAGAGATGGCCGAGCTTGAGAACGTCATGATCGTCGGCATCATCTTCGTTGTCGTCAGTTCGAAGTGAGAGTGGACGAGCGGCAAAGGCTGAGCCCAAGATGGGAGAAGGAGTGAGGGAACGAGCAGGCGAATGGGAAGGCGAATGCGTGGTGCGCGAGCGGTAGGAGCTGCGATCGAGGGGACGTTCTGCGGCCACGGTGCGTTCATCGTTGCGGTCGATGCTGGAGCGTCTGCTAGCCTTGCGTTGAGACGAGAAGGAATCGTCGCCGTTGCGATCAAAGGAAGTGCTACCGCCACTCAGACGAGCGGCTGCTCTGCGAGGTCCCATGTTTTCCGAAATCGTGGTGGTGGGGCTGGCGTCTGGAAGTTCATCGTCGGCGTTGATCCTGGAAGAGGAGGCGACTGGATTCTGAGGAGGGCGGAACTCATTGTGAGATGTGGGAGGAGTGGGGAGATCGGCGGACTGCGCTGGCGGTGTCGAGGGTGCGGGAACAGTACGAGCATCTGAGGATTTGGCAGCTATTGTCGATGTCGAGGCCGTTGACGACGAAGGCTGAGCAGCGTCTTGACCGGCCATGTTGGCGATGGACGGATCACCCGAACAGCTCGTCAGCACTCCCTAGGTAGTCACAATAGGATGTTCCGATCAGATGCCGTTGCTGACAGAGAGTAACAGGAGGTGGCGCTGATGACTACTCTGTCCGGAAGAGCCGACGATGCTGGGTCGATAGAAATGGAAGCTGAGCTGATGTCGGTATGGCCGAAGATGGTGAGAAACGAACGCCGAGACGATAGGGCCTAGCAGTAAGAACGCAGAAACGAGAGAGAGTGTAGAAATTGGGAGATAGGATCAGCGTTGGTCCCGGAGGCTGGCCAAAGGAAGAGACCGAAAGTAGCGACGGAGCAACGAGGAGGATTGGAGGAAGTGTTGGAGACTCGAAGTGTTGCAGAAGGACGGCTGACGAGACCGACACTGTGACGAGTTCCAAGAGAAAGAGAGACGGGCAGGCGGAGGGGATGGCGGCATCGACGAATGGATGGATTTGGAACCTGAGTCTGAGTTCAGAGTTTGTTGCTGCTGCTGCTTGCGCGGAAGTGTTGGTCTGCAGGCACACGTAACTCTGTGTGCGTGTGCCTTGATGAAAAACAGTCACTAATTGTCGTGTTGATTGCTCAAGACACAGCGACAGACTGCCGCGTGCCGCTGCCTGGTGGTGCCTCTTGGGCGACTCTGAGACAGGCGATTTCCAAATGCGACTCCGATTCTTTGTTTCTCTTTTTTTTTTTTTTTCTTCTTCCGTTTGAGTTGGACTCAGAGTCACTCACACTGGTTTGGCTCTGATTTTCACCTCTCTCTCTCTCTCTCTCTCTCTCTCTGCTCGTCTGTTTTCGGCGTGAGCCTGATGAGATCAGACGGGGCGTACTCAGCTATCGAAGGATACAGACAGGCGTCCGCTTTTCCTCAGCGCTGGACTTGCCACGCCTTGCTTGCATCAGTCGAAGTCGTTGCTGTCCGCCGTCCTGCCCTTCAGCTCTGGGCTGCGACCCTGGCGTAACGAGTCGGATGTCGAAAGCCGTTGCAAGTCGAAGTCGTCTCTCAGCCTCTGTTCCAACTCTTACGCCCCTTTCTCATCTTTCCTTCCATGGCTTCTTCGATCGTTCATTCTCTGAGGCTGATGGGAGCGGCGAGCGACAGTCGTTCGATTGCGGGTCAGACTTCATTGATGTTCATCCGTGTACAATGTCCTGCCCCGATGAAGCATGTCACCCAGTCGAAGCGATCTGAGGGTCTGCATGACTTGGTGGCTGTGGGCAAAGCAGGGTCGGTCACAAACAGGGATCGACGACCTGCTTGCTGCTTGCTCCCTGCCGCCTTATCATCGATTTCTTGCGAGCTGCAGCGCGTGAAGACGCGAAATGAGCCGAATCCAGCTTTTCGATGGGCGTGACAAAAGGTCAGCAGCCGCAGATCGCACGATTACGATGCTGAACGGCAAGCTCCGATGGCGAGGGCTGCTCGTCTTTCGGCTTAACAGATACAAATTTTCGCTCTCCTCTCGTCTCGAAGTAGGTCGCTGAGACGCGTGAACGCTGCCGTCTCGATGTGTTTTGGGGGAAAAAGCATAATTGTTAGACCCTTTGAACCCACAAAAAAAGCTGAAAAAGGAACGACTTCAAAGACAGACTTTAAACGGACGAAACAGACTTGAGCTCGTTGAATTCATCAATTTTGAATTCGAATCCAGCCCGAAGCCGCTCTCTGGCCAAGAAGAAGGGCAGACGTGTAAGGTTGAGTTGAACAGCACGGGAAGCGCCAGCAACGAAATGACTTGGCTCGAGCTCCTTCTTCGGTCAATCCTACAGCAGCGTGTCGGTCTTCCAACGCAAAGCAACACCTTCGGATCTTCCATCTTCCGTTCGGTCTCGTCACCATCACTTCTTGCTGCGCCTTTGAACGTCGTCGGCTCCCCGTCTCCGCCCAACACCTCATCGCGATCACATCTGCGAACTCAGCATCGGAAGACGCCCCGACCCTTGATCGCTGTTTGCAGAAGCATTTCGCTCACTGCAAGGACCTCGAGGTTCCGACACGTAGCAGACAGAGTCGATCATCGTAGAGGACACCGCCTCACTCTTCGCCACTTCCACCGCACACCATCGCCGAGTACGAGCTGGTCCCAATAGTAGCCCGCCATGCCGATGCTTCTCGATATCCAGCGCAAGCTCTTTGCAAAGTCGGAGCGTGTCAAGTCGCTCGACTTCCACCCGACTGAGCCATGGCTGCTCGCCGGTCTCTACTCGGGATCGGTCAACATTTGGAACTACGAGACTGGCGCTATCGTCAAGACGTTCGAGGTCACCAACGTTCCAGTACGATGCGTCAAGTTCATCGCCCGCAAAAACTGGTTCGTTGCCGGCTCCGACGACTTCCAGCTTCGCGCCTTCAACTACAACACACATGAAAAGGTCATCAGCTTTGAGGCGCATCCGGACTACATCCGCTGCCTCGCTGTCCATCCCACGGGCTCCTATGTCATCACCGGCTCCGACGACATGACCATCAAGATGTGGGACTGGGACAAGAACTGGCGACTTGTGCAGACGTTCGAGGGCCACACTCACTACATCATGAACCTCTGTTTCAACCCAAAAGATTCCAACACTTTCGCCTCGTCCTCCTTGGATCGCACCGTCAAAGTGTGGACGCTCGGCACGGGTGTCGCCAACTTCACGCTCGACGCCCACGACAAGGGTGTCAACTACGTCGAGTACTTCCACGGCGGTGACAAGCCCTACATGCTCACCGTCGGCGACGACCGCACCGTCAAGGTCTGGGATTACCTCTCCAAGTCCTGCGTGCAGACGCTCACCGGTCACACGTCCAACGTCTCTTTCGCTGTCTTCCACCCGTCTCTGCCACTCATCATTTCCGGTTCTGAGGACGGCACCGTCAAGCTGTGGCACTCCAACACCTACAGGCTTGAGTCGACCCTCGACTACGGTCTTGAACGAGTCTGGTGCGTCGCATACAAGAAGAACGGCAACGACGTCGCGATCGGTTACGACGAGGGTGCCGTCGTTATCAAGCTGGGTAAGGAGGAGCCGAGCGTCAGCATGGACGCAGCAGGAAAGGTCGTCTGGGCACGCAACTCTGAAGTCCTCAGCGCCAATGTTGGTGCAACAGCAGAGGAGTCGGTCCCCGACGGTCAGAGGCTCCCCGTCACTGTACGAGAGATGGGCACAACCGAGGTCTACCCGCAGCTCTTGCAACACAGCCCCAACGGTCGATTCGTAACCGTCTGCGGTGACGGAGAATACATCATCTACACAGCTCTGGCATGGAGGAACAAGGCGTTCGGATCGGGTCTCGGCTTTGCCTGGGCAGGCGACAGCAACACCTATGCCGTTCACGAGGGTGGCTCCAAGCTCAAGGTGTTCCGCAACTTCAAGGAGCGTCCGGGTCTGATCACCTTGGCGTACAACATCGAGGCAGTGGCTGGCGGTGCATTGCTCGCCGTGCTCGGCAGCGGATTCGTTTGCTTCTACGACTGGGAGACCGGCGCGTTGGTGCGACGTGTCGATGTCGAGGCTAAGGCTGTTCACTGGTCTACCACCGGCGAACTGGTCGCCGTGGTTTGCGACGACTCGTTCTACGTCCTTCGATTCGACCGCGAAGCCTACGCTGCTCACCTCGACTCGGGCGCAGAGGTTGAGGACGAGGGCGTAGAGACTGCCTTTGAAGTGGTCACAGAGGTATCGGAAAGCGTGCGCACCGCCAAGTGGACGGGCGAATGCTTCCTCTACACCAACTCGACCAACCGATTGCAATACCTCGTCGGAGAGCAGACCCACACCATCACACACTCGGACAACGAGATCTTCCTGCTCGGCTACATTCCTCAGCACGGTCGCGTCTACGTCGTCAACAAGGATCTCTCGATCTTCAGCTACTCGCTCTCGTTAGCGTTGGTCGAATACCAGACAGCCATTCTGCGCGGCGACCTCGATGCTGCCGCGGAACTGCTGGAGCAGGTGCCTTCCGATCAGAGGAATCGTGTTGCGCGATTCTTGGAGACACAGGACCTCAAGGATCTCGCGCTCGAAGTCTCGACGGATCCCGAACACCGTTTCGACCTGGCGATTTCGCTCGACAACTTTGACACCGCGCTCGATATCGCCCGCAGCGGTCCGCAAGTGGGGTCCGAGTCTCGTTGGCGCACGATCGGAGACAAGGCGTTGGCGAGGTGGAACGTTGCTCTGGCCAAAGAATGTTTCGAAAAGGCACAGGATCTTTCATCGATGCTCCTGGTCGCCACATCGACCAACGATCGCGAGCTCCTAGCACGCCTGGCACAGCTGGCGACGGAGAAGGGATCGACCAACATCGCCTTCGCCGCCTACCTCTCGCTCTCCGACGTCGACTCGTGCATCGAGGTGCTCGAAAAGGCGGGTCGCATCTCGGAAGCGGCGCTGTTTGCCAGGACGTACGCGCCCAGCCGCGTCACCGAGATCGTCGGCAAGTGGCGAGGCGAGCTGGAATCCACCAACAGGCACAAGCAGAACGAGATCGCGGCTAGCATCGCGGATCCCAAGACGAACGAGAGCGCGTTTGAGGAGGGCTGGAAGGAGAGTTTGGCTAAGGAGAAGGAGGTTAGGGGCAGCAAAAAGGTGCCGGCGAAGAAGGTGAATGGTGTTTCTGCGTAGTACCGTCTCGATGAGCGGTTGGTCTCGATCTACATCTCATAACTTTGTCCTAGAGGCTGTGATCGTGGCGAAGGTGTCCTGCGATCGTGACGAAGGTGTCTGAGTGGTTGTACGAGCGAGGGTGTTGAGCATTCTGTTGCGTAGCCGCCGCGGTTACAAGCGGAAACGCGGCAAAAAGATGCTCCCGAGGCCAGTCTGTGCGTGCGGCGGAAAAGACGGACATTCACGCGGGACTCTCCTCCCAACCTCCTCTGTCATTCTAGAACCTCTCTTTCGCTCTCTTCACCACCTGTCCCTGCTTATCACAACTCTCACTTTTCAGCGACTTAACGCAAGGCGATCGCAACGATGAGCGACCTGTTCAAAGCGTCCGACAGCGGCCTCCTCCTGGTCTTCATGGAACCGGGCGCGTCCGTATCGCTGTCCGAGTTTCACGAGTGGTACGACTCCGAACACGTCCCCCTCCGCATCCACCGCTTCTCCACCTTCCGCTCCGCCACACGCTACGCTGTAACCTCCACCACCCTCACCCCTAGCTCCGGCGAGGTGGTGGCTCCACCTTCGACATGGGGTGCGTTCTACACGATCAGCGCCAACGACGTATTCGCGCACGAGGCGTATACGAGTTTGAGAAGCGAGAGAAGCAAGAGGGAGGCGGAGCTGTTTACGAGGTTGGCGATTGTCGATAGGAGGATTTACAGGTTGGAGTACGATAGCGACGCAGATGATCGGATTGAGGTGAACCGGAAGAGACTGGGGTTGCGGGTTCAGAGGGAGGCGGATACACCGAGGTATTTGGTGACGAACTCAGTGGAGGTGAAGGAGGACGTGAAGGAGGAGTACAACAAGTGGTTTGAGGAGGAACACGTGCCGATGCTGAGCAAGGTCAAGGGCTGGAGGAGGAGTAGGAGGTTTACGCTGATTGATAACGGGGTCAACGGGACCCACGCAAACGAGGGGCACAGGGAGGGCGTACCGCGCTGCCTCGGTCTACACGGTACGTACACCCTCCACCCCCCCCAGACATTTCTCGCTACGAACTTGAGCACTGACCATTCTTCTCCCCACTGCGAACGACAGAATACGAAGAGGCAGGCATCGAAGACACGCCCGAATACAAATCCGCATGCAACACCCCCTGGCGCACGCAGATCCTCGGTCCGGACGGCAGCAACATCGTACGAAGGGAGAGAAAGACATGCGAGCTGTACCGCGCTTGGGATCCCATCGCTGCTATCGAGGCCGAGCAGCAGGCGCAAAAGTAGACGATGAAGGCTGTTCTGACTCAGGAACGCCATCGGAAAACAGGGTTGACATCGATCTTTGTGGACAGTGTGTGAGAAGCATAAGTGGGTTGAGCGGACGTCGATACAGAGATTGTCGCTTTTGAAGGTCGTGAGCCTTACTGCTCAGTCTTCCTCCTCTTGCTCTGGGGCAGCTTCATGCTGTTGGGCAGCGCCTCGATCGCCTCACCGCTCAACCTCTCCGCCGTGGCCATCCTACCGTTCTGCACGAGCACCGCATCCATCACCACCAACGCCGCCATCGCCTCGACGATCGGCACCGCCCTGGGCACCACACACGGATCGTGGCGCCCGCGCGTGTTCAACGTGCCCTCCTTACCGTCGTACGTCGCCGTAGCCTGGTTCTGGCTGATGGTAGCAGGACTCTTGAATCCTACTCGGAAGTAGATGTCTTCGCCGTTGGTGATGCCGCCCTGAATACCGCCGGACCAGTTGGTGATGGTGCCGAGCCGACCGTCGGGTTTGCGCACAAACTTGTCGTTGTGTCTCGAACCCGCGACTTCGGTACCGCGGAAACCGGAGCCGATCTCGAAGCCCTTCGTCGCGGGAATGCTGAGCATGGCATGGGCGAGCTTGGCTTCGAGCTTGTCGAAGCACGGTTCGCCGAGACCCGAGGGGACGCCGCGGATGATGCACGTGACGGTACCGCCGATCGAGTCGTTGTTGGCCTTGGCGAGGAGGATGCGTTGACGCATGCGTTCGGCGGCGAGCTCGTGCGGGCATCGGATGGCGTTCTCGTCCACCTTGGCGCGGGTGATGGTGGAGAGGAGCTGGCGGAACTCTTTTGAGAGGGGTTCTTCCGCCTCTTCTTCGGTGAGGTGGTCGGTGTTGATGACGTTGTCAACCTTGGTTTGAGGTGGACCGTCGGTGGCGGATTCGCCGTAGAACGACTTGCCTTCGACCTGGACGCCGTCCTTGGTCTCGGCTGCGACGGGGGCACCGTTGACGACGTCTTTGGCGAGCTCCTCACCGGGGTAGCGCGGGATGTGCACCTTGCCGACGCTCGAGACAAAGGCGACAATCTCGACACCGTAGGCTTCCTTGAGGTACTTTTCAGCCAGGGCACCCGCAGCTACACGACCGATGGTCTCACGGGCCGAGCTCCTTCCACCGCCCGAGCTGGCTTTGAGGTTGTATTTCTCGAGGTAGGTAAAGTCGGCATGCGAAGGACGAGGGTAGGCGTCGAGGGTGTCATCGGTGTAGTCGTGGGGTCGCTGGTCCTGGTTGCGCACAAGCATGGCAATCGGAGTGCCGAGGGTGACGCCGCGCTCGACACCGGACTGGATCTCGACACGGTCCTTCTCATCACGAGGAGTGGTGAGGTTGGACTGACCAGGGCGACGTCGGGAGAGCTGCGTCTGGATGTCCTGCGGGTCGAGGGCCATTCCAGGAGGAACACCGTCGACGATGCAGCCTACCGAGGCGCAGTGAGACTCGCCATAGGTGGTGACTCGGAAGTGCGAGCCAAATGTGGACATGTTGCTGGCGAAAGGGGTTGTAGTGATGGTAAGAAGGAGGAGGAGGGTGACGACGACGATAGTCAGCGGTGAAATGGAAGAAGTGTGACTCGCTGTGGGACTAAGTGATTGCGCAGGAACGCTTTAATTTCAGTTCTTCTTGCTGCTCGGCCTGTCGTCACCGTGTGATTTTGTAAAAGGAGCAGCCCGATTACGAAACATGACGCCGATCCTGCGTGGGAACGCAATCTAATCTAAGCAGCGAAGCCGCTGCTGCTTGATGTTGGTCTGTGGAGTTCGCACTTGTTCGCAACGCTGAGGGAGAACAACACCACCTGGTGACCGTGCAACTGTCTCAAGAAGCCCCC